>JAASFN010000106.1:0-40654 GCA_023333795.1 Globisporangium rhizosaccharum
CCGAAGTGCGCCAATCCTAGTTGTCCCTATCATTTTGTCGCGTCCTAGAAAAGTGACTATCAATTCAAATGGCCGTCCTGAGCTACCACTTGCTTGTATCGAGCTCAAATTTTATCACCAAATAGAACGCAATACGTTCTATCATCTCGCAAAAAATCACGCTCGCAAATGCATTTTCGAAGAAAAATCGACCGATTTCTGATTTTTTTTACCCTGTCCCTTTTTGACGCGCACTGTATCAAGATCTTTTGTTACTAAATATTATGTGGTTAAAGTGTGTGCGCCACATATTTTTTTGCCTGAGCGGTTGGGTGGGAAAACACGCCTCATAGAGCAAAGCAAGCTAAGCAAGCGCGAGCGACGAGTGTGCGGCGAGACGAGCAAGGACGCGAACGTTCACGTTCACCTGTCTGTCTGTGAGCAAGTGCGCGCGCGAGCGAGCGAACAAGCAACGCACGAAGAAGAAGAAGCAGAAGTAATTGCCTCGCGCAGATCCGCGTAGCAGCAGTCATGTCGTTCACGTTCGGCGCTCCTGCAGGAGGCGCGGCCGGCGGCACGGGCTTTGGTGGCTTTGGCGCTGCGGCCCAGCCAGGCGCCGCCTCCCCTTTTGGCGGCGGTGGCGCGACGTCTGCATTCGGCGCAGCTCCATCGGCGTTCGGCGCTGCGACGGGTACAACTAGCGCATTCGGTGCGCCAAAGCCTGCGACTTCGGGCTTTGGGGGCTTTGGTGCAGCGCCAGCAGCAGGCGGCGGGATGTTTGGCGCTGCGCAGCCAACGTCGACTGGATTTGGATCAGCATTTGGCGGCGGCGCCACGACTGGCGGCTTTGGTGCAGCAGCTGCGCCAGCGACCGGGTTTGGCGCGCCAGCCGCGACAAGCGGCGGCTTTGGCAGCGGCACGTCGGCGTTCGGCGGTGGCAGTGCGTTTGGCGCACCAGCAGCAGGTACAACCTCGGCATTCGGCGGCACGGCAGCCGCGTCCCCTTTTGGCGCCAAGCCTGCTGCGAGCGCGAGTCCGTTCGGGTCGTCGAGCGTGTTTGGCGGCGCGGCGAACCCGACGACGACATCGGCATTTGGCGGCGGCGGCGCGACGAGTGCGTTCGGCAGCGGTACGTCTGCATTCGGGACGCCGGTACCTGCGGCGTCGACTGGCGGCATGTTTGGCGGAACGAGCGCGTTTGGGTCTGCCGCAAAGAGTCCGTTCGGCGGCACTACCGCTACAACGAGTGCGTTCGGCGCCCCTGCAGCGACCGGTTTTGGAGCTGCAGGCGGCGGCTTTGGTGCGGCGCAAGGCGCTGTGCAGGTTGGCACGGGCAACCCGCCGTACCAGACAATGCACGAGCCTGAACCGTCGGGCACTGGCACGGGGAACTACATCTCGATCTCCAAGATGGCGGCGTACGCGCACAAGTCAGTGGAAGAGCTTCGGTACGAAGACTATCTCAAGCGCACGGACCCTGCTGCAGCGCAAGCGGTAGCAGCGCTGAACCCTCCGTCGGCCACAGCGACAAGCACGACAGGAGCGGGTGCGTTTGGCTCGACACCGAGCGCGTTCGGAGCGAGCGCGCAGCCAGGTGCGACCTCTGCGTTCGGCTCGACGAGTGCGTTTGGCGCACCGGCGGCAACGTCTTCGGCGTTTGGAGGCGGCGCGTTCGGCACGTCGTCGAGCACGGGCTTTGGCGCGGCGACGACTGCGCCGACGAGCACGTTCGGCGGCTTTGGGTCGCAGCCAGCGACTGGTGCAGCCGGTGGTGGGCTCTTTGGCGGAGCGAATCGCACCACGTCTGCGTTCGGTACGCCTGCGACTAGCCAGCCGATGGCGAGTGCGTTCGGTGCTCCTGCGACTAGTGGTTTTGGTGCCGCGACGACGGGAGCGACTGGCGGATTCGGCACCACTGGCGGCTTTGGCAGTACGTTTGGCGCGGCAGCGACTCCGCAGCAGCCGCAGCAGCAGAGCGCCTTTGGTGGCTTTGGCGCGACGACGACACCTGCATCTGGTGGCTTTGGCGCCACGACGTCAGCGTTCGGGAAACCGGCTACGAGTGGCTTTGGAGGCTTTGGCAGTACACCAGCAGCGGCGCCCACGACGAGTGCGTTTTCGTTTGGAGGTGCCGCTCAGCCAGCAGCGACTCCGTCGCTGTTTGGTGGCGCCACTCCTGCTGCGACTGGTGGCTCGTCGTTCTCGTTTGGAGGAGCAGGCGCAAAGCCAGCGGCGAGTGGCTTCAGCTTTGGCGGCACCACCACAGGCGGTGCGTTTGGCAGCACCACTGGCGGTGCGTTCGGATCGACAGCAGCTCCGAGTGCGTTTGGCGCTGCGACGTCCCAGCCACTGGGCTCGACATCACTGTTTGGCGGTACCAGCGGCGCCACGACTGGCGGGTTTGGTGGCTTTGGCAGCACGGCAGCGCCAGCGACCGGCACGTCGAGTCTGTTTGGCGGTGCGAAGCCAGCAACTGGCGGCTTGTTCGGCTCGACCACGTCGATGCCTTCGACTGGTGGCTTGTTCGGCTCCACTTCGACTGGCACGTCGTCTCTGTTTGGCGGCGGCGCTGGCACTGCGACAGGCGGTACCACGGGCTTTGGTCTCGGCGGCAGCAGCTTTGGAAGCAGCGGCACCGGCGGCTTTGGCGGCTTCGGCTCGACTGGCGCGGCGAGTACGACACCGCAGCTCGGGTTTGGGTCGTCTGGTGGCAGCATCTTTGGAAGCGCGCAACCGCAGGCGCAAGCTGCGCCGGCTCAGCCGCAGAACCTCGTTGCAGCTCCAGACGTGAACCCGTACGGCACGGGGTCGTTTGGCGCTGGGCTCGTGGAGCAGAACGTGAACGCTGCGCTGGGCTTGCAGACGATCAAGACCGGCTCGAGTGCCTCGCGCCTGAGCTCGTTCACGGACGACATTGGTCTGCCGCGCGGTCCAATGGAGTCGCCGCTGGCCACGCGCCGGCAGTTGGTGACTGGCCGCTCCTCCGTTCCAGTCTCTTTCATCCGCAACACGTTCAAGGGCTCGAAGGGTCGCTACGCGTCGTTCTCGACCGGTTCGCTCGTGACCGGCAGCACGCACCGCTCAGGCGCTGACAGTGCCGGTGCGAGCCACGACGACGAGTTCAAGTTCTCGTCGTCGCTCTTCCGCAACTCGGTGGCGAAGAAGCTCGTGATCGACAAGTCGGAGCACAACCGCACGGATGCATCTGCGCGTGGCGGCAGCAGCTCGCGCGCGTCGGTGATTCCGTGCGGCGACGACGACCGCGTCGACGATGTCTCGAGCGCCGCGCTGCGCACGCGAGCGCTCAAGCCGGACTTTGGCGGGAACTACCCGGTGCTGTTCCGGAACCTCACGAACCGCAAGTCCTTCACGCTGCGTCTCCATGGCCGCAGCACGATCAAGAGTGCGCGGAACGACGTCAAGGACCTGCTGCGCGCGTCGTCGTCGGCGGCAAAGGATACGGTCGGCGACATTGAGCTCGTGTGGAAGGGTCGCATCGTGCAGGACTCAGTCACAGTCGAAGACCTACGGCTGAAGGAGGGCGACGTCATAGACGTCGTCGTGATCGAAGACCTCACGCAGGACGAGAAGAAGGCGGACGACGACGCGTCCGCGTCCAAGAAGAAGCACGACGGCGCGTCGAGCGGCGAGGCGCCGAAGACCGCGAAGCGCTTCATGACGTACGACGAGTTCCTCGCGTCTGCAATTCGCGAAGAGGAGGACAACGAGGCGACGCTCGACGCGCGCTCGCGCGCTCCGCTCTCGGCGTCGTGCCCGGTCTTGAAGAACGCGGACTACTTCACGCGTCCGTCGTTCGACCGTCTCCAGCGCATGACCGACCGCGAGCTGTCGGAGGTCGAAGGCTTCACGGTCGGCTGCAAGGGTCTCGGATCGGTCGAATGGATCGGGAAGACGGACGTACGTCATCTGAACCTCGACGAGCTCGTGTTCTTTGAGAAGAAGGAGGTGATCGTGTACAAGGACGACGACCACAAGCACGAGCTCGGCACGGGACTCAACCGCCCTGCGATCGTCGAGCTCCTTGGCGTCTTCCCGCCTCGCCGCGCGAGCGCCACGGAGACGTACCGCGAGAAGGTGAAGGAGCGCACGGCGGATATTGGCGCGACGTTCTTGGACTACTCGGCGGCGACGGGCGTCTGGCGCTTCCGCGTTGAGCACTTTAGTCGCTATGGTCTCGACGACGATGATGACGACGAAGACGACGATGAAGAAGGTGGCGACGTGAACATGGACCGCGAACACGGCAGTGGCGCACCTAGCGCGAAGATCGCGAGCGTCAGTCGTCCAGGTGCGACGCTTCGCAGCAACGCCGTGTTCGCCTCGGAACGTGCTGGCATTTTGCGCCAGTCGGCGATGTACGGCAGCGCCAGTGCAGCAGTCGCGTCGTTCCGCGACCCGTCTGCGAGTGTGCCGGTGGACGAGAGCACCGGAGCGAGTGCGCACCTCCTCCAACTCGCTCTGCCGAGCCACGCGCCGGCGTCTTCGTTCGATGTCGAGAGCGACGAGCCAGCGCCAGTGGCGGCGACGCCAGCGCAAACGAGCGAAGTGTTTCCAGTCCGCGCGTCGTTCTCGGTGAAGCCGTTGGGCATCGACAGCGAGTCTGCTGGCATTCCTACGAGCAGCAAGTCGACAACGTACCAGATGATGCGCCAAGTGTCGAACCGCGCGTCGCTTGCAGTGCACAACCACGTGGACGCCGGGATGTTCATGGCGCGGTCGTTTCGCTGCTCGTGGGGACCGAACGGCGAGCTTGTGAACCTCGGGAGGCTCGTCTCGGGACGCGCAACGCCAGCGAGCGAAAGTTCGCCGCACCGCGTGCACATCGAGTGCCCACTGAAGCTGCCGGACGACAAGAAGCAGCTCGTGAAAGACGGACTCGCGCTGCACTACGAGTGCGCGACGAAGTGGACTCAGAGCAAGGGTCCGGATTTTTGCGAAGGGGAGGACGCTACTGCGCCGTCGGTGTGTCCTCCCGAGTACTCGCTTCCATCTGATGACAACGTCGTCCGCTGTCTGCACAAGTATGTGGCGTTTGCCTCGTCGGTGCTCAAGCGCCACCCGCGCTCGCCTGCGCACAAGACCAACGCGCAGCTGTGGAAGCTCATCCACGCGCTCTGGGGCCAAGAGTATGGCGCTACCGACGCGCTAGAAGACCTTTCGCGGGTGTACCCGCTCGCGGCGCGCGACGACTCGAGCGAAGTCGAGAGCGTCGAGACGTTCCAGTCGGCAGATCTGCGCCGCGAAGCGATTGCCAAGTGGTTTGAAGAGACTGTGTTGGCGGCGTACCCTGCAGCAGAGGACGCGACGCCGTCGCAGTTTGGCGTGCTCCGACTGCTTTGCCAGCATCGCATCGTCGAAGCAGCGGAGATGGCGATGGCGTGCGGCGACTTTCGCCTCTCGACGCTCGTGGCACAGGCGCTGACGTACGACGGCTCGGACTTTCGCAGTCTCTTGGTGAACCAGCTGTCGCAGTGGAACGAGGACGGCACGATCGAGTACATGGAGCCGGAGCTCGTGCTGGTGTACAGCGTGCTCGCTGGGAGCGTCGAAGTGCTCACGGCGCAGCAGGTCGGGACCATGCCGTGGCTCGTGTGTCTCGCGCTCTTCTTTTGGTACGAGCGCGGCCCTGCAACGTCGCTCAAAGCGGCGCTGGCGATGTACTTCAGCGCCGTGAAAAAGAACATGGCGACTGGCCCTGCGTCGCGCTTTGCGAGCGCGAAGGACGACCTGCTGCTCGAAGTCATGAAGCTGTACGTCGGCGACACCATGTCGCTTTGCAACGTCTTGTCGCCGAGCGGCTTTGCGAGCGAGCGCCTGTGCCACTTGGACTACGAGCTCAGCTGGCACTTGCACAGCGTGCTGCGTGCGATCGGGTACAAGCTCGACCGGAAGTGGGAGTCGCACATCCACCAGAACTTCATTCGGCAGCTCGAAGGCATGGGACTGTGGGAGGAGGCGGTGTACGTTGCGCTCAACATCTCTGCGCCGCTCGAGCGCGTGGCCACGTGCCGCGCCATTCTATTCCGCAACGCCGACATGCTGGCGCACGACGCGAAGACGCGCGAAGCGCTCTGTGCGCGTCTCCGCGTGCCAGCTGAGTGGGTGAACGAAGCGCTCGCAGTGCGCGCTGTTGCGAAGAGAGAGCACCACGAGGAGATCGCGTTCTGGATGGCAGCGCACCACTTTGAGGAAGCGCATCGGTGTCTCGTCACGCACGTGGCGCCGCCGTGCATGTTCACGGGCGAGAAAGACGTGCTGTTCCAGCTGCTGTCGGAGCTCGAGGCGAGCGCTGCTGCGATCGCGCAGTGGCAGACTGGCGTCGCCGGCTACACAGTCGGCGGGGGCTTGCTGCTCGAGTACTTGCGCTTGGAGCGCCAGGACGGACTCGAAGTCGGTCGCGAAGACGACTTTCTGCAGCGCGTGCTCACGCTCTCGCACCAGCTCGCGAGCATCCGTGACGCGGCTGCGAACAGCGACGTGTCAGGCAAAGCCGAGACGAAAGAGCGGTTGGTGGCCAAGACGTCGCTGGCGTCGATGATCGTGTCACTCGCGACGCAAGCAGTGCAGCTCCAGAAGATCCTGTCATTCACGCAAGAGCAGCAGGGACTCGGCAGCGCACAGTCGATCGATCCGCCACTGGAGCTCCGCCCCGAGTTCCTCAACAAGCTCTCGAGCTTGACCACTGGTCGCGAGAGCAAGTTTGTCGAGTCGTACCGCTCGTCGCAGCTGCTCAATCTGTGCTCGACGTTCATCGACTGGCGCGCGTAGGCGATCATCAGGTCTGGAGCCATTCGATGAAGTAGTCGAGACGAGAGAGAGTGAGAGAGAGAAGGTGAATTGCATATCATTGATCAGCGCATGCGCTGGCGTGCATCGGATTCGAGTGAGCTCAACTTGCTTCATGTGGTTCATCTTGCGCTGTCGTTGTGGTTTCCTATATTATCCTATCCTCGTATGTAGTAGTGTTGTCCTATGCTATGTTGCCCTAGTCGTGAGCAAGTCCATCGCGTCGTTCGTCCTCGCGTCGTGCAGGCGCTCAGAAGTGCTCGACTTGGAACTTCCAGACACCGCCAACTGCCTCGTAGCCCAAGAACTCGGCTCGCAGATCCGCCGTGCGTTTCTGTAGCCGCTCCACGAACGCAGCAGTGGCGTCGTCGCTGTCGGCGCCAGGTTGGTGGTTCTCGTCCGACGGGTAGATGTTGCGCAGACGCAAGATCGCGCGCTTGTTCAAGCCAGAGCCCACCTCGGGCTTGCTACTCGCATACTCGTCAGGGTACACGGCCACTTCATCGTCCGAGAAGAGGAGGATCTCGTCGAGGTTGAGACCGCGCACATCCGTCAGACCCGGCCACTCGATCTCACCAAACTCTTCCGAGCACACGGCAAAGCCATCGACATGTGCGAGGTCCTCGCTCGACATGCGCTGCAGCTGCGCATACTCGGGCACAGTCGAGATGTGCGAGGCTGTGAGAATCGGACATGCGGGGTTCGGCTCCGACTCGCGCTCACCCGCGTCCTCATCCTCAGTAGTAGCAATAGCAATTGGTGCAGACATCGCACTCGCACTCGGAGAGTTTGGCTGCTCCGCGACGTCGCTCTCCAACACTTCCGAGCTGGTGCTCTCGTCTGCAGGCTTGCTTGACTCGCAAAGCGGCTCGCTAGTGCTGTGGTCGTTCTCTTTCTTTGCCTCCTTGCTCACAACCGCAACATCGCGAAGGAGCGAGGACTTGAAGCGGAACTCGCGCGACGGACTCGGTGTGAGCTGGGCGAATCGCGAGACGCGAGTGTGCTGAAGCCCGCCTCGAGTGCTCATGCGTCGGACCGACGTGACACGCCACGCAGGACGCTCACTGACATTGCGCCGAGCTGATTTGAGCGTCGCACAGTGGAGCGGCCGCGTAGGCAGTCCGAGGTTGGCGTGCATCGGCGCCGGCTTGGGCTTTGCTGTGGCGCTGAGAAAGTTGGCAGTCTCGCTGTACGCTTGCTGGAAGCTAAGTGCTGCTTTCACGGCGCTCTCGAGTCGACCAGCTCCGAACGAGCCGGTGCCGTACGGACTCACATCGAGCTGCGCGACCAAGTGCGGCTGCTGTGGCTCAGTTGCAGACGCAGTCTTGCCTAGTGTCACATCAAAGCCCGCAACAGGCGTCGAGGACGGAGCCACGCTCGCGCTCGTGTCAATGTCTCGCGACGCCCAGCCAACGCCTGGCGTAGCAGTGGCGCGCAGTGGCTGCGTGGCGCCAGCCAGTCCAGAGCTACTACCGTTCATCGAAGGCGTCGGGAAGCGAAAGCAACCAGTGAATGCGGTCTGTGGCGCACGAGCCGCAGGCTTTGGCTGCCAGGATGGAGTGAACGTGAATCGAAACCCTGTGCCAACAGCGCCGTTCGTGCCGAGCGATGCGCTTGGGGCAATGGACTGACGAGTCTCAGTGCGAGTCTCAACAGCGTTTGCATCACCACTGCTAACAGTAGCAGACGGTGCGGGACGAGTCTGCCACGCACCAGTCGTGAACGAGATCACCGGCTCTGGTCGAGACAAGAGCAAGGACTTGCCAGCGTCCGCTGATTGCAGCGGCGTCGCAGCGTTGCGTGGTGGCCAGAACGACGAGAACCCACTCGACTGCCCTGAACTGCCACTGCGCGCAGCCGCAAACGGGTCCGTCTCGGCAGTGGTCGGCGCTGTTGCTAGAGGAGCAAAAGGCGACAGCTGCGGGTTCCCATTTGCTGTCGACGTCGTGCGGTCCGTGCCAAAGAAACCGAACGGCTTCTGCACTGGAGCAGCACCACTTGGTCGACCAAAAGGGCTCGCAGTCTCTGTGTTGTGAGCGGCTACGAGTGGGAACCAGCCCGTGATCGCCTGGCCATTGCTGGCAGCAGACGCAGTCGCCTTGGTCTGAAACACAGAGTTGTTCGTGCCAAAGCTAGCGACAGAAGCGGTGCTCCCAAACCCAGCGTTGCCAGTCGTGGGCTGCCCAAAGCCGCGAAAGCCAGTGGCAGTAGCAGCAGTCGGCACGGCAGTCGGACGAACGAACGGACTCGCGCCAAACGACGCAGTTGTGTTGCGAAACACACCAGCACTCGACGGCGCAGAGACAGTGGTGGCGCTCTGTGCGCTGGCACGAGCGAACGGGTTGCTCGAGCTGCTGCTGTGCGCAGGCGCAGATGGAGCCGCAGCGCCCCACGCAAGCTTGCCGAACGGACTGCTCGATGGCACTGACGCTGACGATGCAGCTGGCTTTGCAGCGCCAAACACGGGCGGTCGACCTGTGCTTGTTGTAGCGAACGTAGCAAAGCTCATGCTGAAAGGAGCGAGCGAGCGAGCACGCAGGTTGTCGGAGAGGTCGCGGAGGTCGATGTGTGCCGAAGATGGCAAGTTGGAGAATGAGCGCTCGAAGGCATTTGTGTCCGATGGACCTTCACTCACAAAAATCCAGTCATTAGAATTTTCAATCACAGTTGCTGTATCCATTTCGAATGGATTTTTCACTGAACCGATGACCTCGACTTGACCTGCATCTTGACGACTCGCTTGAGATCGTTGTCGATGGGATGGCACCACCACATGAGAACACACGACGCACACATGTGGACGAACGCGACTGCATCGATCTCAGATACGAGAGCGAGTGAGTGAGTGAGTGAGTGAGTGAGTGAGTGAGCAGCTCGATTCTCGATGCTCAAAGGACTCGCATGTCAATTGACGCTGTTTGCAGAACGACAGCACATGCATGTGAAGACGGATGATGATGTCGCTCCCTCAACCAAGAGGTCGTGTTTGATAAATAGACCTCTCTCTCTCTCGTTCTCTCTCGCTCGATGTGTGTGTGCGTTGTGCACATACTGAAGCATCAGCCAGTCGTCTCGAAGCGCAGCGGCGCCAGTGACACCGCGCAGCAGACTGCCGACGCTTGTGACAACATTGCGCGTCGTGTCTTCGTTCATGCACTCGCTGGTGATAATCTTGTTGCTCTTGTTGCTGCTGGCCACGCACTCGACAGCACTCGATAGCACGCTGTCGCTCACTCACTTGCTCGCTTGCTTGCGCACACACGTCGCCGCGCTCAGCACTCCCATCGCGACTCGACGATTGGGTCGAGATGGCGCTTGCACATGAGGCGCATGAACTCGCGGTTCATCGCTTGCCGCCGCACGAACTCGTCAAAGACGTTGTACCAGACCGTGGCCTCCTCTTCTGTGGACGCCGAGAGGAAGAGCTCGCGGCCGGAGCTGAGGTGGACGCAGAAGCCGTGCTTCACGCCGCCCCAGTACAGCACGTTCGTGACCTCGTCGCGCTTGATGATCTTCGTGCTCGCGCGGTGGTCCTTCTTGTACGTGAGCACGCCGTCGCGGAACGTAAAGTACCGCCGCTTCCAGCTCTTCACGCGTTGCCCGCGCTTCACGAGGTACCCGTCGATCTCGTACATGTCGGCGCAGCAGGTCGGAGCGATGCTTGCGATTGTAGATATGTTGTATAGTGCGTCGATGTTTGCAGCGCAATGACGTCCAGTGCGCGAGCGAAAGTGCTTGAGCGTGTGAGCGTACGCGCGCGTATGTGCACGTCGTCCTGCTTGGTTCTTCGTGCTTGCGGTCGAGACGCTCGGTCGACCACGTGCAAATTGGCGTTTGCGGAACTGGTAGTGAAAAAACAAGCGCCTGTTCTGAATTTCAATACTACCTTTGAGTAGTGGTTTTGAGTGCAACTAGATTTGCAAGGGTATCGGTTCACACAGGCATATTTATCTAGCAATATGCGGATTGTCAATCACAAAGATCCGCCAGTATAAATTCTTTTGATGCCAGTAATAAGAGGGCAGACTGAATTCCGCTTGAAGTTTGCTTCTACTGCTGACAAAAAAGTCGCACGCAAAAGACTCGAAAACATACAAACATCAAGTCACAGTGGCCATCTGTCGCACAATTGTTGCACACGTCAGACGTCTCTTCACGCGCACCTGGCCTCACGCATTGCCTCACGCATTGGTCACTACTGGCGACGCAAGTCGTCTCGGAGTGCCTGGCACTGCGCAAAGAGCTCGTCGCGCTCCTTGCGCGTGAGCGCCAACGCAGCTTCGAGTGCTGCGACCTCGTGCGTCGTCGTCGTCATCGTCGAAGCGCTACGATCGCCTTGTTCGCGCTCTTGCTCTTGCTCCTCTGTGAGCATCTCTTGGAGGTACTCGAGCGACTCCTTCTGCTCCTGGTACTGCCGCAGTACTTGTGTGTAGAGCTTCTCTGCAGCGTCGAGCTTCTCCTGCAGGAGCTGCTTGCGCTCCTGGAGCACAAACAGCTCCAGCGCGCGGCTCGAGCTCTGTGACAGCGCTCTGCTCGATGCACTTCGCTCGAGCGCAGCGCTGGCAGTTGTTGCGTGGAGACTCGCGCCACTTGAGCTCAGCGACAGCGCGAGGCTCGGATGTTCGAAGCTCGTCAAGAACGACTCCATCTCGTGCAGACGCGACTGCCACTGGTTCGGCCGTGGCGTTTCCTGGTGCTGGAGCTGCTGCAGTGGTCGCGGTGACTGCACTGGCAGCGACGCTGTACGATCCGAGCTGCCGAGAGCTTGCTCTATTGTCGGTGGCTGCTGCGCGTGCTGTGAGCGGAAGAGGTTATGGTAGCACTGCACCAGGAGTTCGTACAGCTTAGCGAGGAACACAGGGTCCGACACGTCGCTTCGCTGCGTGTGCGCGTGCGCCAGTGCGTGGAGCGCCAGCACCGCGAGCTGCCCAGTCGTCAGCTCTGTCAGACACGCGGCGTGCAGGAACAGCGTCCGCGTCGCAGCGTCGACGTGCGCAAGCGGCAACGACACTTTCTCTTGCGCGTCTCTGCCGGCTGCGAGCGACCGCACTACGACGACTTCAAGTAGCGCTTTGGATGCTGCTGTTGCTTCAAGCGGCGTCGCGAGCTCCAGCACGAGCTGAGCAAACGCCAGACGCGTCTGCATGCTCGTACTCATTGCATCCACTGGCAGTGTCTGTGGCGTCAGCTGACTGGCATTTGCGTCTCGACAGACTGGCAGCAGGTGCTGCTCGTGACGGCATCCGCGCGCAATCGCGTCCTTGATCGCAGTCTGGTACGACGCAAGCGCTGGTGACGCATCGGTAGAAGTGGCTAACGGAAGATTATCGACCGTCGTGTGAGACGCAGGCGTGAGCGCCAGCTTGCTCTGCAGCATCGCTTCGATGCGCTCGAGACGCTCTTCCACTTCACGTGTCGGTGCGAAAGCACCTGACGCACGAACGTCGCCACTTTGGCGCTCTTGCTGCGCCAATGCGCCGTTGCGTAGCATCGTTTGCTTCTGCGCGAGCGTCTCCTTCTCTTCCACGACGCGCTGGAGCATCGTGGCCGTCACGACGTGCGCTTTCTTTGCAAACTCGTCTTCGATCATCGCGCGCCGCTTCGCCGCAAGACGCTGCAGACGCTCGGCTTGCGTGGCTTGGCGACCGCGCAGCATGAGCACGAGACGCGCGACTTGTGCGTCCTTCTCGGCGCAGAACGTGCGTCGCTGGACTTCGTCGGCACTGCTACGAGACGTGGGCAGCTGCTCGAGTCGATCGCGGAACGTCTGCTCGACTTGAGCGACTTCGCTTGCCACGAGCTCCTGGAAGCGCGTTGCGAGTGCTGCGAGATCGCGCACGAGCTGGTCGTCAGACTGAGCTAACGCGGCATCTTTCGCACTTGAGAGCTCGGTCAAGCGCTCCTGCTTCTCCACGTGCAATCGCGCGCGCAGCTCGTTCACGAGATCGGGGTCTTCCGACTCGGCGCTCGACTGAAGCAGCGCTCGTGATGATGCTGCGCCTGCTGCTGTTGGTCGCAGTCTGTCTGTTGGCGCATTCGATACGCTCGTACTCGTGTGATGCGCCTCAAAGCGAGCACGTGCGACTGCGTAGTGCGGCGCAAAGTGGTTGAGAAGAAACTCGATCTGCACGAGCTGCGCGCGCTTGAGCGCTGCTGTGTGCACACTCTGCGTTTGCTCCGCGTCGGTCTGCAGCTCGTGCTCGAGCGCGCGGATTTGGGCGTCAAAGGCGCGGTCAATGTCCACGAGTCGCGCTTCTTGCTCCTTTGGTGGCGCGCTTGCGTCGCTCAGAGCGCGCGCCTTGGCCGATGCCTTGCGCTGCATGAGCGCTCCCATAGCGTCGCGCGCCGCAGCTACGCGCGCTTCGTACTCCTTAGCTAGCAGCGCAGCAGTCTCGAGCTGGTGGCGCTGACTCACGACCAGCTCGATGCCAGCCATTAGCGACAGCTGCTGCGGGAGCAGACCTTGCGCAAAGAGCTGCTCGACCGCTGCCACGTCCTTGACTTGCTGGTGCATCGGTGAGATAGATGATGCCGCTTCAGGCACTTGGACTTCGTTAACTGGAGGCGGCACTGCAGTCTCTACAGGATGCAGCGTCGTACTCTCCACGAGTGCGGCTGCAGCACTTGCATCAGCAGCGTCTGCATCGGACGGCGGCAGCGCTTCGTCGTCACCACTCTCAGCTGCAAACGCCTCGAGCGCACTCATCACCTTTGCGCTCTCGTCCTGAATCGCATCGAGCGCGTCCGCTTGCTTTTGCTTGAGCTTCTGGAGCTCGAGCTCTCTCTTTGCCTCGAGCTCCAGCAGCTTCTTCTGCCGCTTCGCAGCGATGCGCGCCTCGAGCTTCTGCCTCTGCGCCGCCAAGTCCGCCTGGTTGCTCTGCCGCAGCTCGCGGCTCTTCTCGTCAAACTCGCGCGACAGCCGCGCGATCTCGACCTCACGCGCCGCTTCGACGGCTTTGCGTGCTGCGTCGGCAGCAGCCGCCTCGACGGCCGCGTGTTCGATCCGAGCCGCGAGCTCCGCCTCTTTTCGCTGCTGCCGCTCGCGCTCGTCATGGAGTGTGCGCGCTGCAGTCGCTGCCAGTTCAGCTTCAAGCGCGAGCTTCTCAGTCCGCTCCTCCTCTTCAAGCTGCGCCGCGAGACGTGCTTTCTCGTGCTCGCTCGTGCTTGAGGCGGCATCTTTCTGCTTGCGCTCACGCCGCTGGGCGATCCGCTCCTGGAGCTTCTGCTCCTGGCGCCGCTGGTCCGCCAACAGCGACGCGTTCAGGCTCTTGAGCTCGTTCTCGTGCTCTTCTTTCAGCCGCGCGAGCTCTTTCTCCGCTTGCATCTGCAGCTCCTGGGCGTCAACCTGCTTCTTGCGCGCTGCGGCTTCTGCCTGTTGTGCGAGCACTTGCACCTCTTGCTCGCGCTTGGCGCGAGCTGCGTCCTCTTGAGCGCCGTCGTTCGTGGCGTCCGCACTCGCGAGCTGCCGCGTGCTCTTTTGAGCCAACGACAGACCGCGCTTGAGCTTCTGGGCCGCGCGCTTCTGCTTCTTCTCCGCGAGGCGATCGTGCAGACGCTTCCGTTGGCTCTCGGCTTCGGCCGACTCCTGCGCCAGTGCTGCTGTCGCGTCCGAGCGGAACTCGGTTGCGATCCGATCCATCTCGGCTTGACTCGCAGCCTCGAGTGCTCTTCGCGCAGCCTCTGCCGCTGCTGCATCGAGCGCCGCTTGGTTTGCCACTCGCGCAATCTCTTGCTCGCGCACGCTCTGCTGCATCGCCTCGTCCTTGAGCTTGCGTGCGATCTCATCTTCCCACGCCTGGTCGAACTGCAGCGCCTGCGCCGCGTCTTCTCGATCCAGTTCTTCAAGAGCTTGCTGGACTTCGCGCGCACTTGCTTGGCGTTGCGCGAGCTCTTCCTCTTTCTTTGCGCGACGACTGAGCAGTCGCTGCTGCAGCTTGCTCTCTTGCTGCGTGCGCTGCGCTGTGAGCGAGTCACTGAGCGACTGCAAGCTCTCGCGGTGCTCGTGCTGCAAGCGCTCGAGCTGCTGCTCGGCGTCCTGCTGCTGACGAAGCGCAGCAGCGCGTTTACGCTCGGCATCTTCGTCGAGGCGCAGCATGGCGGCAGCAATCTCGGCGCGCTGGCGCTCCTCCAGAGCAGCGAGCGCTGCGGCGTTCTTGCGCTCCAACGCCTCTCGCTCTCGACGCTCCTCTTCTTGAAGCGCAAGGTCGTCACTGCCGTCAGTGCCATCGCTAGTGCTCTGCGTCGCACTCTTTTGCGCTCGTCGCTTTGCCAGACGCGTTTGCAAACGGAGCTCCTGTTGCTCTCGCTCGAGCGCTTGCTTCTTCTTCAGCTCCGTCGACTCGTCTTCGTGAGCGCGTTTGCACTCGGCGAGCAAGCGCTCGAGCTCATCCGCCTTGGCTTTCGCAGCGGCGTCGACGGACGCCTGAAGCGCGCGATCGTCTGCTGCCATCTCGCTCTGCAACCGCGCTCTCTCAGCTTCGAGCTCCGACTCGATTGCACCGAGCGCCACAGTTTCTTCCTGCTCCAGTGCAACGAGTCCGGCATCCGCGCTCGAGCCAAATGCCACGCCTCGCTCCGACGTCATCGCGGCACGCTTCTTCGCCATGCGATCCAGCAACCGCGCTTTCTTCATTCCAGCCTCCTGTTCAAGATGACCCAGTCTACATTGCCAGCCGCGTTCATGCGCCTCTTCCACTCTCTGTAGTTCCCCTTCCATCAACCTAACATCCGTTCCATCCACATCAGACGGCGAACCAGCGCCCTCGCGCGCCGACCCCGACACTGTCGAGCCGCCGCGCACCAGCGTCCCTGCACCTTGTCCAAGTGCCGACACGGCATCCGAGCCCGGTGCAGCCTTGCCTCTGCGTGCGGCCAGACGGTCCTGCAGCGCACGCTGCTGCTGCTGGCGACGCAGCTCCTCGTCGTCCGCCAACGCGCCACGCTGCTGCCGATACGCGTTCTGGATGCGCTCGGCCTCGAGCGCGTGCGCACGCTCCATTGCCTTTCGCGCTGCCTCGGCTTGCATCGCTCGCAACGCCGCGTCGTCGAGTGCGTCGCCTAGCACCTGCTCCACTGCGCGCTGCTGCTTGAGTTCGCTCAGCAAAGACGCTGCGCCGCGGCTCGCCAGGTCGTCTTCGAGCGCGAGCTGCTCCAGCTGCTCCTCGGCTTGGACGCGCTCGAGCGCCTCTCCGTCGCTCGCGCCGAGCGCCTTGACTTCCTGCAGCCTCGCGGCGCGGCGCTTCTCCAGACGCTCGCTCAGCTCGAGGCGCTTGCGCTGCTTCTCCGCCTCCATCGCGGCACGCAGGGCCTCGGCGTGCGTCTCGTGCTCCCGCCGCACGCGCGCCAGCTCGTCGAGCGCAGACTGCTCCTCGCGCTTGGCGGCCGCCTCGCGCTGCGTTGCGTCCTGTGTCCGTGCGCTCGTCAGCGCCAGCACTTCGCGGCCGTGCAGCTGCTCACGCTCGTCCCACGCGCGCTGCTCGTTCGCACGCAAGCTCGCGTCCAGTTCGCTCTGCTCGAGCGCGTCGGTGCTGTCGAGCTCGCGCTCGGCCTTTGCCACGTCCTCGGCGCTCGCGCCAGACGCCGCCATGCTGCTCCGAAGACGCTCTCGGCGCGACGCCAGACGCTCACGGAGACTCTGCTGCTGCCGCTGCCGCTCGAGCGCCAACTTCTCGCGCAGCGCCTGTTCGTCACGCGCGTGCTTCTGCCTGCACTCGTCCACCAGGCGGTCGATCTCGGCAGTGCCGTCGGCGAACGCCACCACCAGCGCCTCCGTCGAGTGCTCCGAGCGCTGCTGCATGGCGTCTTGGAGCTGCGCCGCGTCGTCTGCCGCCTCGGCTGCGATGCGCGCGCTCTGCTCCGCCTCTTCTCGCGTCAGCGCTTCGACCTGCCGCGCCTGCTCGCTCGGACTCACCTCTCCGGTCGCGACGCGGCTCTGCAGCTCCGCGCGTCTGCGCTGCAGACGGTCTGCCAGCTGGGCTTTGCACAGCCGCGCCTCCTCGTCCAGCCGTGTCTGGAGCTCCTTCCACGTGCGGTCGTGCGCGTCGTGCATGCCTTGGATCAAGCTCATCAAACCTGTGAGGTGAGGTTGATTTGAGCTGGAAGAGGTGGTAAGTACATCAAAGTGCGCGTTTGCAAGATGCCAGTGCTCAAGTTTGCGTGCAAGGTCAGTGTGGAGCCTGTTGTGTTTGGCTTGGACGGCGCCATCGCTGAGATCATCTGCTCGCACTCGACTCGCCAAGGCGTCGTGAAGCGTTGACAATGTGCCGTGCGCTGGCGCTGCCACTTGCGTAGATCCTTCAGATCTTGCAGCAGCAGCTACTCGCAGCAGTTGCTCGCGCTTTGTCTGAAGCTCCGCTTCGCGAGCATCGAATGGCTCGCGCTCTTCACTGACTGCGCGTGCTGCTTGCTTGTTGAGTCCGCTCTCCAGTCGCGTCTTCTCGGCCATCTCGCTTTGCTGAAGTGCTTGCTCAACAGTGTCAGGACTGTCTGAACCCTCGGCGCGCGCTTTGCTGAGCGCCAAAGCTCGTTGCTTGGCCAAACGCTCGGCCAACTTGTCTTCCTGCCGCTTTCGCTCGATTGTCAACGCGTTCGCGAGCTCTGCCAAGGCGTGTTCACGCTCTTTTTGCACTCTCACCAACTCGGCTTCGCACTCGCCGACCGCGGTCATTGCGTCGTCGTGCTGGCGCTGAGACGCCTCGTTGGCCAAAGTGACAGCTCGAAGCTGCTCGTTGTCATCCTCAGCAGGATCTTCAAGGTCATCATCATCACTGAGATCGTCCTCGTCATCACTGACATCCTCGTCATTGACGTCAGACGCGTTCTCAAAGTCCGGAGGCTCTGCCAAGTCGCCTTCCATCATCTCAAACTCTTGCTCGAGGCGAGAGAGCTCTGCGAGGTACTCTTGCTCGATCGCCATCTCCTCCTGCTTGAACTGATTCGCGAGCTCCGCTTCGTGCTCTTGACGCTCATGCATGACCGCAGTCGCCTGCTGCGCTGCCATTGCCTCCACGGCGTGCTGCTGCGTCTCTTGAACGAGCTTCTGCGCAGTGAGCATCCCTTGTAGGTCCTCCTGGCTATTCATCGTATCGACGCTCGCAGTCGACGCCATCTGCAGCAAGTCGGACGCGAACTCACTTAGCAATCGCTCTCGCTCCTCTGGCAGCAAGTGCGGGAACTCGGTCTCGAGCTTGTGTCGATACTGCGCACGCATCTTGGCTTGCGCGTCTGCGAGATCCTGCGCAGTGGACGCGGTCGTGCGCTTGAGCGCCACAAGGTGCGTTTGAATGGATGAGCGCGTCGCTCCACTCGCTGTGATGACTGAATCGCCACTGCTACTGACTCGACTCACACTGGCGTCATTGAGCGGCAAGAGTGCGGCAGGCACGAAGCCAGTGGCGACTGGCTCACGGCCCAGTTGCTGCCGCGCACTCAGCTCGGTCGTGAGCGCCACGAGCAAGTCTTTGATCTCGAACAGCGTCTTGTCTCTCGTGCTCTCCTGTGCGTTCTGGCCTTGCGCGCGCTGGTGTTGCCGCGCCGACTCTGCCTCACGGAGCGCTCGTGACGCAGTGGCAGCGTCGAGCCGATCGCGCTCGCGCACGCTGCTCTGCTGCGTCTTCGCAGTCTCTAACGCAGCAACAAACGGCGCCTCGGCAGTGCGGCAAGCCTGCTCGCACTTGGGTAGCTTGCTCGTCTCTCGCTGCACGCTCTCGCTGATCTTTCCAGCTCCTTTTGCGAGGTCAGCGAGGAGGTTGCTCAGCTTGCGCTCGAGCTGCAGCTTGAGCGCGCGCTCTTTCGACGGGTTCTGCTCTTCTTTGATCTTCAGGAGCTCGACTTTCAAGTCTTGCTCCAGCTCACTCAGCGCCTGCGACACCTTTGGGACGAGGAGGCCAAACTTGTGGAGCGCAACCACTTGAGCATGTGCCACCTCGTCCGCGCGGTTGTGCGCTTTCGAGACTGCTGCATGCAGGTCAAGGAGCTGCAGCATGTCCTTTGCACCGGCGCTGTCTCCAGTTTCGTCGAGAGGCTGCAGCGAATGCAAGTGCCGTTGCGCTTCATCCAGGACAAACACTCCGATTTCGCGCCGCACCTTCTCGCCATCGACGATCTGCACGAGCGACGACGACGTCCGAGTCAGCGGGTCCGCGCACAGCAACGACGCCAAGTCGCTCAGTGTCGTCTGGACGTTGTCCAAGCGCGAGTCGGGACGCCTCGCAGATGTCGCTTCGGGTTGGTCAGCGGATGGAGCGGCGCTCAGTGCCATGTCGTCAGCGAGCGCCGCTGCCAGGTCTGGTAGTGCGCGTCGCCAGCTCTCGACTTCGCCGAGCAACGCGTTCACTTCGCCCATTGCGCTCGACTTCCGTTTCTCGTATCGCTGTCGATCGACGAGCTCTCGCTCGAGGTTCTCGAGTAGAAAGCGGTTCTGGTCTTGTGCTTTCGCATGTTCATGCGTCGGTGAGCGAGCAAGATCGACCGCGTCAGTGGTCGCTTCGGGGCTCAAGATGTCGTGCTCTGCCAGTACTAAGTCAGTTCGTGACGACAGCGACGGCCGAGAAGAGAGCAAAGCGCTGACAAAGAGCCGCTTCAGCTCGGCCGCTTCGGTCTGGAGCTGCTTCGTCACCTTCATCACGTCTCCTTTCTGGTCCTCAAAGCACTTGGCGACCGACTCGTGGTGGAACTGAAGGCGATCAACGAGCTCGCGCACGTCCAGATCTTCGTCGTCCCATCGCCCGAGATCGGCTTCGTACCCGTTGAGAGCTGGTTTCGCTCCACTTGGCGACACGAACGCGTCTTCATCCAGCACAATCGGCGCCGACTTGAGCGACGCAGCTGCACTCTCTGCTCCTCCTGGTGGTACTGCTGCTGCTGCATTGGTCGCTACGAGCGAGCCCTTGGAGTGCACGGCAGAGAGGTCAGCTTGCTTGCTCCGTGCGCGGTAGCCCGTGAGCTTCTTCCCGAGTCTCGAGTTCGTCCAGCTCTTGGTGCGGAAGCAGTACAGTCCCGTGATGATCGCCGCGACCATGCCAAAGAGGCCGCCCAAGAGCCCAGCGATGAGTCCCCAGTCCGGCGCGAGGATCAAGTCGTCCGTGCGCCGCTTCGCACTCACCGAGATGAGGTTCTTCTCGCTCAGCGGCACGATCGGACCGTCAGTCGGACACGACGTGCCGTCGCTCATGATCGCAATCACAGTCTTTGCTGCGCCGTTGAGCGAGTTGCCAAACACGTACGTCCCTGCTTCCGCAAACGTGAATGCAAACGCAGACACTGCACTCGTGTTCGCCTTCACTCTGGTCGCGAGGCTGCGGAACGCGCCGTAGTCAAAGCTCGGATTCGTGTTCAGCATCGAGTCTTTGAGGTAGATCGGGTACGATCCAGGCGTCGACAGATCAAACAGGATACCGCTCCCGACAGTCAGACACAGCATCGGGTTTGGAATCGCAAGCTTGCCGTCGCTTGCGAGTCGACGGCGAGTTCCACTGGACGACGCGCTTGCGAGCGAAGCTGGAACGCCGTACGAGCCGCTGAAGCCCGACGACTCGATCGCGAGTGCGTGGAGCTGGCAGTCACCACTTGTGCACGCCACTTTCGAAACAATGCCCTGTGACGCATCGGCGTTCTCGAGCGCCTCGACATTCCCGGTAAGAGGGTCGTAGAGCTGCAAAGCACCTGTGCTGCTGTTCACTCGGAGCTGCATCGCGCTCTCGCGACACTTCTTGTCACAGACAATGTCCAGATCCGGCTGCTGATCGCACTGGCACAGCCCCAAGCTGCTCACGTACGTGCCTGTGCCGTTGTTGCAGCTCGACTCGCACGAGACCGTCTGCGTCGAGATGCACGCGCCGCTCTCGGACCGAATCTGGTTGCCCCCACATCGGTCATATACGATCGGCTGGCAGTCCACATCGTCGTCTTCGTCGCTCCGGAGGATCAGGTCCTGGTCGTAGAACTCGTACCCAGGCTCGCAGATGCAGTAGCCATCTGTCATCTGGAACGCGCGGTGGCTCCCGACACACGTGCACTTGGTCGCGCCAGGCGACGAGTACGCGCTCTTGGAGCACGGCAGACAGCTCGCCTGCCCGACTGCATTCTGGTACGAGTTTGCTGGACACTCGCGACAGAGCGACGCGTTCGACACGCCTCGATCGGGCTGGTACGTCCCGCTCGGACACGCTCGCTCGCGAAAGCTGCCTGCTGGACAGTAGAACCCTGCCGGACACTCGTATCCGTTCTCAGTCTCTCGCACCATTGGTCGACTCGACATCGTCGCGCCGAGACACACGAATCCGTCGAGACACACGTCGCACTGGAGTCGCTTTGGATCGGCGCCATACGTTCCTGGCGGACAGCTCTCACACGCGTCGTGAAGCGTCGTGAAAACACCGCTGAGTGGCGTTTCGTGTCCAATGAATCCGAGCGGACATGGAAGCGGAGCGCTCGAGCCTGTCGGGCAGTAGAACCCGCGGCTACAGGCGATCGGGAGGTCGCTCGAGATCGGACAGAAGAACCCTTGTGGGCACGTGGTCGGCACCGTCGTGTTGAACGGGCAGTAGCTTCCTCCTGGACACGATACAGGCTCGCCAGACCCAATGGCGCAGTACGTCTTGCTCTCGCACACAGTCGGTTCAATCGCACCAAGAGTGCAAAACGACCCGCCAACGCACGCTTGGCAGTCTCCTGCGCTTTTGCCGCCACTACTTCGGCGGAACGTTCCGACTGGACACGGCTTGGGAGACGTCTCGGCGAGCAAACAGTAGTGACCAGGTGGGCAATCGTAGTTGCTCGGATCGATCACGCCGGTTCGGTTGCACAGCTTCCCGGCGCTGCACGGCAGACAGTCCTCGAGCGCTTGCCGCTCTTCAGATGGGTTGTACGTGCCAACTGGGCACGGCACAGCACTCTTGCCATGCACACAGTAGCTGCCTCGCGGACACGTGAGCGTCACGGCTCCGTCTTCGCACGTCATGCCAGCTGGACACGCGCCGCAGTCGTCCACACTCGTGCCGTGCGTCTCCAAACGAGCCGTGAAGTTTGGGCACGGAAACGGATCCAAGACGCCTTCGGGACAGTAGTGGCCGATCGGGCACGGACCGCCATAGTCGACGCTTGACGCATTCACTGGCGTCCCAGGGTTCGGTTCGTCGTTGTACATCTTGCAGTAGTACCCTGCTGCGCACGACGCTGTCTCGACGCCGCCTGTGCAGTACTTGCCTGTACTGCACGCCGCACACTGCTCAGCAGTCTCCAAGCCTTCGCGGTGCCCAAATGTGCTGCTCGGACACAGAATCGGTTCCACCGTGCCCTTTGGACAGTAGTATCGCTTCGGACACGGCGCTGGAGCGGTCGAGTTCGTGTCGCAGTAGCTCCCTGCTGGGCAAGTCGTGCACGACAGCTGCTGCTCGAGACTGTTGTACGTTCCTTTCGGACACCGGATCTGGCTGCTCGATCCCACTGGGCAGTAGTACCCGGCATCGCACGCTCGTCCAGTCGTGTTATCGATCGGTGTCGCGAACCACGCGCCGCCAAAGCACACAAAGCCGCCCGCGCAGTATCCACCTGTCGCGCCATCAGTCGGCTGCGATGTGTTTGCGCCGCCACTGCAATAGTGACCAGGCGCACATGGACCTGTCGGTGCATCATGCGGAGGCTCGCCTGAGCAGAACTTCCCAGACGGACACAACGAGCACTCAGCCGCTCCGCCCAAGCTCGTTCGATTGCTGTACGTCCCTGGCGGACATGGAAACGCTGTCGCCGACGGCGTCTGGAGCGGACAAAAGTATCCTGCTGGACACTCTTGCGGACGCACACATCCTTGTTCGCAATAGGATCGCTCCGGGCACTTCTTGCACTGCGCGAGCCCTGCTGCGTCGCTGTACGATCCAGCAGCGCAGATCTGTGGCTGCGACGAGCCTTCTGGACACGCAGACCCTTTCGGACACAATTGCGTCGCTTCGCGCTCGCCTCCAGTGCACACGTAGCCAGACGGACACTTCTCGAATGGCGCGACGATCCCAGACAGACTGCATACGAACCCTGGCGGACACGGAAAGCAGTCTCGCTCGTGCGTGTTCTGCGTGTTGCTCGAGAACGTGCCTGGCGGACACGGAATGGGATTGCTCGTGCCTTGCGGGCAGTAGTGACCAGCTGGACAGACGTCGCCGATCGGCCCGAGCGAGTTCTTTTGGCCAGTCGGGTGCGCCGTGTACGACCCTTGTACGCAGTAGAAGCCTTCGTCGCACGGAAGCGCCTTGTCCGTGTTGGTCGAGGCGCAGTACGATCCTGCATCGCACACGATTGGCACCGCCGAGCCTTCTGGACAGTTTGTGCCAGGGAGACACGGACCGCCCGTGTCGCCAAGCGACGGTGTGCTCGACACTGCGCCGCCCGAGCAGTAGAACCCGCTCTTGCACACGCCAGTGGGCTCAGTCGCAGCGTACTCGTCGACAAACATGCCGCCTGGCGCTGGGATACACTGCGTCCGGTTCTGCAGTCCAATGGCGTTGCCAAACGATCCTGGTGGACACGGATACTCCTCGCCTCGCTTCGTTCCTTCAGGACAGTAGTACCCTCGTGGACACCGATTCGACGCGTAGCTCACGGTGCCGAGTGGGCAGTAGTGCCCTGGCACACACGCTTTGCACACTGCAGCGCCACTCTCGTCGGCAAACGTCCCCTCTGGGCACAGACGTGGCGAGACAGCACCGACAGTGCAGTAGTGTCCGAGCGGGCACACATCGCCACCAAACGACATGTTGAGGCTGATGCTCATTGCAACGCCCGTGGTCGGGTTCGCGACCGTACTGTTGCGTTTGCAGAAGAATCCCGCAGTGCAGAGTCCATTCGGCTTGGTCAGTCCTGCCTCTGCGCAGTAGCTCCCTTCGTCACAAAACGTGCACTCGCTCGCGCCAGCTAGACCCGTCGCGTTCGAGTACGTGCCTGGCGGACACGGCGTTGGAATGTACGTGCGCTCGGGGCAGTACATGCCAGCAGGACACGGTCGCAAGACTGTCGTCGCGTTCTTCCCAAACTTGTTCTCGGACGCGGCAGGGCAGTAGAACCCCGGCGAGCAGGCGCCAGACGGCGCGACGAGACCCGTGCTCTCGCAGTACGACCCGGGCGTGCAAGCAAGACACTCGGATGCGTTCTGCGCGTTCAGTCGAGTGCCAAATGTACCAATCGGACAAGGTGGAGGAGTGGCGCCTGTGCCACGAGGGCAGTACGATCCGATCGGGCAGTCAAACAGCCGACTCGTGCTGACTCCGTCGCAGAAGTACCCTCCAGGACACGTCGCACACGTGGACTGTCCAGGATCACGTGCGAATGTCCCCGCTGCGCATCGCACTGGATTGATCGTGCCTTCTTCGCAGTAGAAGCCGGCAGGACAGACATCACCTGTTGCAGAATCCGTTGGCGATGCAGACGACGCACGCGAGACGCAGAAGTAGCCCTCGCTACACTTTCCACTTGGTGCAGTCAGCGCAGTGCCGCCGCAGTAGCGTCCACCTGGACACGACGCACACGAGTTGACGCTCGTGCCGCCAGCGGATGCTCGAAAAGTCCCGTTCGGACACTGCAGCGCAGCACCAGAGCCCTCTGGACAGTAGTGTCCAACTGGACAGATGAACCCGAACGTCTGGTTCACTGGATTCGCCACAGGTGAGCTCCGCGTGCAGACGAACCCTTCGAAGCAGTTGCCGCTTGGCGCCGAGAGACCGTACGAGTCGCAGTACGCACCGGCTGGACAGGCTTCGCACTGGATCTCTGCGACGAGTCCTTCGACGCCAGAGAACGTGCTGGGAGGGCACTTTACTGGCAGCGCTGTGCTCTTGGGACAGTAGTTGCCTGTCGGACAGATCACTGGCTGCACTGTTGCTGGCGCGCCGCAGTAGAAACCTGCAGGACAGTCGACACACTGCTGCTGCATCGAGTGCAAGTTGAACTGCCCGAGCGGACACGGCGTCGCCGACGTCGCGCCAGTCAGCGAGTAGTATCCAGGCAGCACTGGATACTGCGTCGGGACGCTCGCGCCGCCTGTGCAGTAGGAGCCTGCAAAACAGTCGCCAGTCGGGAGGAACAGACCGGGCGTCTCGCAGTACTTCCCTGCTGGACACGGCACGCACTGGCTCTCGGTCTCCAAGCCAGTGAAGTTATTGAACGTCCCGGGAGGGCAGTGCGTGGGCAGCGCCGACCCGAGCGGACAGTACGCGCCTTGCGGACACTGTGCGCCTGTATGCCGATTGCTCACGCCAAAGATCGTCGACTCAAAGTTCATTGGCGCCGACGTGTACGCGCCAAGCGTGCAGTAGTACCCTGGGTCGCACGGTCCTCGCGGAACTGTCAATCCAGTCGCGTCGCAGTACATCCCAGGCGAGCAAAGGATGCAGTCCTCCACTTCCCGCAGCCCAGACGCATTCGCGAACGTCCCGATCGGACACGGCTCGGGCACCGCGACGCCGGTTCGACAGTACGACCCTGGCGGACACGGAACGGGATACGCCGATCCTCGTGGACAGTACGACCCGGCCACGCACAGCGCGCAGTCGTCTTCCGATTGCCCGCGCGTGCGATTCAAGTAGTATCGCGCAGGACACGGCACTTGCGTCCGCGAGCTCGATCGGAGAGGGCAATAGAAGCCTGGTGCGCACTCGCCTGTTGGCTCCAGCGCGCCTTCCAAGCTGAAGTACCCAGCAGGCGTCGGGACGCAGTCGTCTAGCGCATCGAGACCCGTGAAGTTGCTGTACGTCCCTGCCGGACAGATCATCGGCTGCGGCGTCGCTGTCGGACAGTAGTACCCTCGCGGACACGCGTCGATCTCCAGTGCAGGCTCGCTATCTGAGCCAGGAGGGCACCACGTCCCGTTGTAGCACTTTCCGTAGAGCGCACCCGGCGACGCCCAGCTCACGATGTCGGAGCGCATGTTGGCGTAGCTCGTGGTCGCGCTGTTGCAAAAGTACCCGGCTTCGCATGCCGAGCACGCTTTGCTCCCAGCAGCGGAGAACTTGCCCTTGCCGCACGGCTCGGGCGCAACTGACGCTTCGACGCAATAGTAGCCAGCAGGACAGGTCGTGCACAGCGGCCAAGCGGCTCCGGGTCCCACGCGCTCCGTGTTGTTGCGCGACGTGTAGCTCCCAGGCTTGCACGCGATTGGCTCCACAGACCCTGCTGGACAGTAGTACCCTGGTGGGCAGTCGTCGCACTGACTCGGCTCAAACAACCACGTCTTGGCCATGTACGTGCCGATCGGACACGGGTACTGCGTCGCAGAGGCTGTCCCGAGCGGACAGTAATACCCTGGACTGCAGTTCCCATCGATGAACGACTTCCCGCCACTGCAGTACTTGCCTTTCGGACACACGCTGCACTCGGAGGCATCTGCCAGCGCCGTACTGGAGCTCCACGTGCCTGGCGGACATGGGAACTGCTTCGCGTACGCCGTTCCGTTCGGACAGAAGAAGCCAGCGCCGCAGTCCAGCATCGTCTGTGTCTCGCCGCCAGTGCCTTGTGGACATGCGTGGCGAAGTGGGCAGATCGTGCAGTCTTCTGCGCGGATGAGCATGACGCTCTCCGTGTACGTCCCGGCCGGACACGGCTTCGCTGTCGCCAAGACTGTCCCGCTTGGACAGTAATGTCCGGCTGCACAGCGATCTGTGAACGTACTCTGTCCGACCCGAGGGCATGCCCATCCAGGAGGACAGTCCAAGCACTCGTGCGCGCCTGCCGATCCGACACTCGGGTTGTACGTGCCAGCTGGACACTTGGTCGGCGTGCTGCTGGCTTCTGGGCAGTAGCTCCCGATCTCGCACTGCTCGCACTGCGAAGCGAGCGTGAGACCGGTCTGTGGCCCGCTGAACGTGCCAGCTGGACACGGGAACTGGTCAGCGCGTTTCGTGCCGTCGAGGCAAAAGTATCCGAGCGGGCATGGCTGCGGGTCGTCACATCCTTGCTCGCAGTACGACCCCGCTGGGCAGACTTGGCAAGCGTCGAGGCTCTTTCGACCCGACAGCTGGCTAAACGTTCCACTCGGACACGGATACTGGCTCGCGCGCTTCGTGGCTTCGGGACAAACGTACCCCGGCGGACACACTTGCTTGGTCAGTGGCGTGCTTCCCATTTCACAGTAGAAGCCTTCTGGACACGGCGCGCATGCGTGATCGACGCTCTGGTCCACCACAGAGAGAGAGAGAGCGATGTGAGAACACACGCGTGGCAATGCAAGACAAGTTTGCTATGGATCGCGTACCTCGCCGCCAGTGACGTTGCCAAACGTGCCAGCTGGACAGAGAAAGAATGTCGTGGTTGGGTTGCAGTAGCCGCCCATCGGGCACTCGTCTTGCGGGGGCGTCGGGCTCGTGGACGCAAGACCGCACTTGTAGCCTGGTCTGCACGGCTTGCAGTTTGCCACGCCGCCTTCGCTAAAGTAGCCGACTGGACACGGCTGCGGCAGCTGATCCGAGTGTGGACACTCGTACCCAGGGTCGCACGCAATGCAACTGGACGAGCCATTGAGACTGTAGGACCCGACGGAGCAGTTCTTCGGCATTTCGCCGACTGTATCGCAAAAGTAGCCTCGGGGGCACCGGATGCACGCTGCTGATCCAGCTGGAGAGTACCACCCTGGCGAACAAGGCTGGACACTCGAGCTGTTCGTCAAGAGACACTGGTAGCCTGCAGGACATGGTGTGCACGTTGCGTCGCCTCCAGTCGAGTAGCTCCCTGCTGGACACTGGAGTCGATAGTTCGACGTCGTGTCTGGACACGCGTAGCCTGGCGGACATGGTGTGCATGTTGCAGCGCCACCGGTGCTGTACGACCCAGCGAGACACGGCACTGGTGCGTCGAGTGCTGGACGTGAGCATGCCGATCCAGCAGGACACAGTGTGCACGACAGCGCAGACCCTGGCGCGGACGACCCGACTGGGCACGGCGCATTCATGCTGCCGTCGAGCTGCGGACACTTGTATCCGCCAGGACAGCTCGCACACTGTGACGCGCCACCGACCGAGAACGTACCGGCGCTGCATCGAACTGGCGCGTCCGTCGTCGTTGGACATTGGTAGCCTGGCGGGCACGTTCGACAGGTGATGTCGCCTGCAAGACTGTACGTGCCGGTGTCGCAGAGCGCTGTGAAGCCTCGCAGCGGCGAGCAGTCGTACCCTTTCGGGCACAAGATGCACACAGTGTGGTTCGCGCTGTTCACTTGTCCGAGCTCGCATGGCACTGGCGCTTCGCGTGTTGACGCGCACGTGAATCCGTACGGACACGCCGTGCACTGCGACGCGCCGCCAAGACTGCGTTTCCAGAAGCGTTCGTGTGAGAAAGCTGTGTGATGAGTGAGTGCTCGACCGAGTGGCAAAACACCACGCACCTGAACGTGCTCGGAGGACACGGCCGTGGCGCTGCCGATGGCGATGGGCAGTAATACCCAGCAGGGCATTGCGCACAAGGGGCAGTCGCCTCGATCGAGTACTGCCCATCTGGACACGTTGCAGGGACTTGCTCTGAGCTCGTGCAGTTGCTGCCAAGCGGACATGGCGTACACGATGCCGCACTCCCGAGCGAGTACGACCCGAAGGCACACGACTTGGGCACTTCGCTCTGGTCAGAGCAATACTTCCCAGCAGGACACGCGTGGCACAGATAGTCACCCTGCAGCGCGCAAGACACGTTCTTATGAGTACGCTAGTGCCTCAACGGATCCACAACTCAGCACTGATAGTGCACACGCACCTCCAGACTGTACGTTCCTGGTGAACACGCGGACGGAGAGAGCGACGGATCGACACAGCTGTGACCGGCGGGACATGCTCTGCACATTGTCGAGCTGGACGAACTCGAGTACGTCCCAAGTGCACACGGCACTGGGTCCACCGACGCATTTGCACACGCAGAGCCGGCTGGACATGGCGTGCAGCTAACAGACGCTATTGCACTGGTTGTGCCAAGCAAACACGCGCGCGGAGGCTGATCCGACTGCGGACAGGCGTAGCCGTGTGGACATGGCGAGCAGGATGCGTTGCCGAGGAGCGAGTACGATCCATCTGCGCATCGCATCGGTCGTCCGGGAGACGTTGTGCAGTCGTAGCCTGCGGGACACGGACCGCACGCAGTCGCTCCGCCATCCGCTGACACTGTCCCAGCGGCACAGCGTTGTGGCGTGCTGGACCCTTTGGGGCAGTAGTGACCTGCAGGACATTCGAAGCAGCGTCCTTGGAGCGTCTGGTTGTTGTACGAGCCAGCGGGGCACTCGTGGCACTGTGAGTCGTTCTCAGGAGACCACGTGCCGACAGGGCACGGCTCGAACGCACGGTCAGGCGCGCTGCACGACGCGCCAGATGGACACGTGAGACACTTGGCCATGCCCGCTTGGTTGGTGTACGACCCGAGCGGACAGTTGTGGCAGGCAAGTGCGCTTGCAGCGTCTGACGCGTTCGAGAACGTCCCAGCTCGACACGGCACTGGGTTCGCGCAGCCGCCAGAGCAGAAGAAACCGAGAGGACACGCTAGACACAGCGACTCGCCGCTCGACGCGTTGCCGAATGCGAACCAGCCAGGGCGACACGGCTCGACGCACTGGTCCAGCTCAAGTGGCTCGTAGTAGACGAGCAGGTCGCTCTGCGGCACGACAGCGTCAAGGCGCGAAGCATTGAAGTTCGGGTCCGCCGACGCGGCAGCGTGCCGCACACGAGTCTGTCGGCTCTGGCGCATCGTGTCAGCGCTCGTGGTCGGTGGCGCGTTCCCGACGAGTGTGACGCGCTGTGGCGTGTTCCATGCGCTCGGGGAGAACTCGACAAAGCGCGGGATCGTCATTACGAACGCATCGTCGGGTGTCAAGTCAATGCGAACGGCAGCGCGTGGCTCCGACGTCAGCACAATGTCGTACGTGGCGTTCCGGAGACCCTCGACCACTGCTGCAAAGCGCGAAGAGACTTGGATCAGTGGCAGGTCGTCGTCTTCCAGCACGAGCTGCACCGAGTCGACTGCAGCGAACGTCCGCTCGGTCGTGAATGCTTCAGCTATCGCATGCGTCAGCACTGCGGTGGTCTCCACACGCTGGTCACTGCGCGCCACGTCGTCATTGCGCACCGTGACAGCGATCGCAGCTGGCGTCGACCAGTTCGACGACGCGAACACCACGCGATCTGGCGAAATGGACACCGCTGAGCTCGATCCTGCGTCCTGGGACACCAGCACAGTCACGTGGTCGGCGACTGGCGGTGCGCTCAGCTGCAGCGTATATGCGCTCGCCACAGCAGAGCCTTCTGTCACTAGTAGACGCCGCGTACTCAGCACGACATGAGCTTTCTCGAGCACGACGTCCGACATGTCGATGTACACTTGGTCGATCAGTCGGTCCAGTCCGTCGAGCGTATCGACGCGAATGGCGTTCCCGATTGGCGCTTCAAGGAGCGGATGGGCGATGCCAGTGACGCGGACGCTAATCGCTTGCGCTTCCGACGTCGCAGTGCCGGATCCAGGCGCTCGAATCACCCGCAACTGGGTCTGCGACGTGCTGAGCGATACGTCGCCGTCCAGTCCCGACACGCTTTCGAGTGCTGCAGCCGACTGGGAGCCGTACATGGCTGGCAATGAGATGCGGATCGAGCCGTCAGGTGGGATCGCGTTCGCTGGCGCCATCTCGATCACCAGCGACGTCATTCGGCCACTCAGGAGCGACGAAAATGCTGCGCGCGCGTGCCAGATCTGCCCTGGCGTGACGAGCATCGTCGGCAGTGCCAGCTCAAAGATCGACGGATGCGTCGCGTTCGAGAGCACGAGCGTGCCGAGAGGCACTGCGCCCGCGCGCACGGGCGTCTCGAGTCCAGTCAGCATGAACGCGAGCGTGGTGTCCTCCGGCAGCGCCGAGCCGTCGCTGTTCCGCGTGAGTGTGATCGCATGGCTTGCAAGCGATACATCAAACGTGCCGTCGATCGTCGTCGCAAGAAGCGCAGTATCGAGCGCAGCGCTGACAGGAACGCCGAAGAGCTCGCTCAGTTCGAACTGGAAGACTGCGTCTGGAGACACGACTGCGGCAGCCGTGTCGATCTCGAACCGCAAGTCTGTCGTTGCGTGCGCTGTGCTGTTTGTCCACGAGAAGGATGTGACGCTCGCGGCGTCTGCTTGTCTCCATCCAGGAGCAGCAGTGATGATGCCGACTGCCCAGAGGAGTGCTGTGAGCGCAAGGCAGCGCCAGCGAGCACGTCGAATCGAGCTGCTCATACCGTTGTGCATTGAAATGCCTGTCGTCGTCGTTGGTATGTATGTCCTCTCACGCGTGTCAATGACAAGACGCGTCTCTTCAGCTTGCGCTCGGCGAAGATCTTCGCGCCATTTTCGCGACTATCATCTCGACCGTGTTCGAAGCTAGAAGCAGGAGCAAAATGATTCTATACAAAGTATACTTTGATATAGTCAACTGCTTTCTATATAGCTGCGATTTTTCATATCCAACCCCCTCGACCGAAAACCAACAACCAGAACAGGACCATGCCGACGACGTCTGGAAAGCGCCGGCTGAGCGACGACGACAGCAGTGAGAGCAACGCGATCCAGGTCGCGAATGACGGACAGCTCACAAAGCGCTCGCGCGTGCAGGACATCGTGCCAGTCGACCAGCAGGTCGTGACGGTGAAGAAGCTGAGCGATCGCACCTCTGGCCTCGCAGCGCCAACGATGCTTCTCACTGGCCACAGCGCCGCCGTGTACTCGCTCAAGTTTGATCCGTCCGGCCAGCACGCTGCGTCGTCATCGTTTGACCGATCGATCTGTGCGTCATCGTGTGCACTGAGCTACTGTTGCTGGGATGGCGTGCGCATGTTCATGCGTGCGCGTCTGGCACGAAGGCGTCATCCGGGACTAACAGACTGATTCGTTGCTTACGACTGCTCCTGTTCCTGTTGTTGCGATGCAGTGCTGTGGGACGTCTATGGCGAGTGCCGCAACTACAATGTGCTGAGCGGCCACAAGAACGCCGTGCTCGAGGTCCAGTGGACGTACGACAGCGCGCAGGTCGTCTCTGCGTCGGCCGACAAGACGGTCGGCGTGTGGGACGCGCAGGTACGTTCACGCGCGTGTGTGTCTGCTATACAATCAGTATGGCAACTGATAATGAGTCACTGACGCTTATGCTCACGTACGCACGTGCCTCCTTCAGACTGGACGCCGCGTGAAGAAGTTCGCAGGGCACAAGGGCATCGTGAACAGCTGCTGCCCCGTGACGAAAGGGCCGACGCTCGTGGTGAGCGGCAGTGACGACGGGACTGCGAAGCTCTGGGACGTGCGCTACAAGCGCGCAGTCAAGACGTTCGAGAACACGTACCAGGTCACAGCCGTGTGCTTCAGTGGCGACAACAGCCAGATCATCACGGGCGGACTCGACGGCGACATCAAAGTACGGATTGTTGTGACTGGATGGACCTCATGCCGCTGGATGCGAACTCACAGGACGTCTGCTGCTCTGCTGCTCTTTTGTCAGATGTGGGACCTGCGCAAAGACGCCGTGAGCACCGTGCTCCAGGGCCACGCGGACATTGTCACGAGCGTGAGTCTGAGTCCCGACGGCAACTTTCTGCTCTCGAACGCTATGGACGCGACCGTGCGCAAGTGGGACGTGCGGCCGTTCGCACCCGGCGCGCGTCTGCAGCAGACGTTCATGGGCGCGAAGCACGGCTTTGAGCGCACGTTAATACGCAGCAGCTGGTCGGCCGACATGCGGTTCGTCGCGAGCGGCTCGGCGGACCGGTACGTGTACATCTGGGACGCCGGCACGGGCGCGCTGCGATACCACTTGCCGGGCCACACGGGGAGCGTGAACGAAGTGGCGTTCCACCCGACCGAGCCCATTGTCGGCTCGTGCAGCAGCGACAAGAGCATTTACTTTGGCGAGCTCGCCGAGATGTAGACGAGCAAGAGTAAGAGCACGAGTAAGAGCGAAGGCAAGAGCAAGAATAAGAGCAAGAACAAGAGCAAGAGCGAAGGCAACGTGTGAGCAGCAACCACCTGTGAGCAGCAACCACCACGACTGCAGCAGCCAGCTGCGTGCGCTTGCTCAGTCCATCGCTTGAAGTTGTTGCTTTGCTTTGACCCGCTCTAAATTGGCTTCTGCTTCGCAACAGCAGTCACTCGGTTTATTCACTATATGGGTTTGGGATCTAGCGTCCCTCGATTTTGTCACTATGCTGTCACTCTATTCTTTGCACTGAACAGCCTCAGCAAGAAGAATTTTGACTGCGAACGCGAACGCGTCAAGCAAGCAAACAAGAAGAGCAGGAGCAGGAGCAGCCGAGAGCAACCGAGCGTAACGCGAGAGAGCGTGTGGACGAGGAGAGGAGCACGAGCACGAGTACTTCCTTGCAGTCGAGACCACTAGCGCCTGACACACCTCCGTCCTCGCGCGTGCAGGTGGCTCTCGATCTATCCGTCTGTCTGTCTGACTGGCGTCGTGACCGACCATCGCGCGCGTCCCGCTGCGTTGCGGGTCGTTGTGCGCGCGTGTGGTGCGAGTTCGCGTCCCTATCGATTGAAGCGAGTGGCATCGATCGTGCCACAACTGTCGTTGCGACCGGCACAGACGCTCGTGCCGTTGTCGTGTGCGTGAGTCAAGTTGCTCTGTGTGTTCCTGGCGATGGAGCAGCATGGCGCACGGTTTCCTTCCAGGCGAGCGACGTGGAGCGCCGCGCGCGTGGCGAGAGCTGCTCTTGTAGTCGTCGCAGGTCTTGCAGTAGTTGCATGTACATCCAGCGGTGTTGTCACTGTCGCTGCAGACGAGAGTGCGTCGTCCACAGCTCAGCGCGTCGTGCAGACACAGTCGAGTCCAGCGCCGTTCGGATTGGCGACCAGCGGACTTAAGCGCAGTGCGGCAAACAAGTTCCAGGACGTGATCGTCGCCGGCGGACTCGACGGCAGAGTCTACGCGATCAACGCGTGGACCGGCGACACGCTCTGGACGTTCGACTCTGGGGGTCCGATGGTCGACTCGTCCACCTGCCGCGCTTCGTCCGCAAGCCAGCAGCCGCGCCACCACAGACGCGACGCTGACCTGCAGACGAACCCCCGACACTCGACCACAACTCCATCAGCCGATGATCCGACCGAGTCTGCAGACGAGCGCTCGGTCATTGAGAAGCGCGGACAGAGCAGCGCAGTGGCCGCTGCGAGCGCTACGATGCTCGCTGAGCTGGTACCTTCGTACGACGGACGCCTCTACCACCTCTCGAAGGCGAAGATCCAGGAGCTCGAGATGACGATGCTCGACATCATCAACGCGAACGGCCCCGTGCGCCTCGAGGACACCGGTCCAGACGGCGAGAACCTGTCGGACATCATCCTCTTTGGCGAGAAGACGACCGAGATCTTTGCGCTCGACGCCGCGAACGGACTCATCCAACCGTACTACCCCGTCTCCACGGCGTCGTCGTCGTCGCCCGCAGTGTTGTCTGCGACCATGCTGTTTGGCCGTGCCGAGTTCACGACCCGCGCTGTGCACGCGCGGAACGCGTCGTCGACACGCTGTTTCAAGATCGCCGAGTACTTTCTCCAGTTCGCTGAGCAGCCGCGCTGCTCCAAGGGCGAAGAGGGCTCGGCGCGAAGTGCGTACTTTTCGCCCGAGATCCTCGTGCTGCCGAAAGACCCAGACGCGTCCGACGACGACGAAGGCTCGACTATCGCAGCGTACGACCCGTGGACGAACAAGCAGCTGTGGGAGGTCGAGATCCCGCACTTTGACGTGCTCGCAGTCTACGGCGTCTCTGCGACGCGCGGCGCGACGTTTTTCCAGTGGAGCGTCGACGGTCCGTCGTCGCGCGCAGCTGTGAAGCGGAGAGACCTCGCTCTCGGCGCTGAGACGTCAAGTGAGAAAGCGTCGAGTGCAGACGCGAGTGTGGCTGCGCGACACCAGCTGCCTGCGAAGACAGAGCCGGACGATCGCCAGCAGCAGCAGCAGGCACTCGATAACAAGAGCGCGCGCTCAAAGCACGTTGCGCGCGTCGTGTCGCGGGACTGGGTCTCGATGGAGTCGCAGTTCCGCTTGCGCTTGCTGGGTGAGAACTACTACTTGGAGTCGAGCAGCGACGACGGGAGCAACTTGAGCGGCAGCGACGTGTCGTCGACTGCTGCGTCGTCGTCGTTTGACGACCGCCATATCGACGAGCTGTTTCCCGAGCATCTGCCGCGCGGCCGCAAGCGTCGCGTGTTCTGGGAGCCGATCGAGAACGACGGCAAGCGAGGCGTGTTCATTACGTACTACCACGTCGGCGCGATGATGGTCGGCGTCACAGTCGGCTGTCTGCTCATCGCGTGGGGGTGCTATGTGAAGGGGCTCTCGGCCTCGATCGCGCACAACGCGATCAAGAGCATGGACGGGAACCAGTTCTTCATGACGCACATCCACCAGCTCACGATCGAGCGACCAGGCGAAGAGAACATCACGATCTCGAGCGTGATCGGCCGCCCGATGCTGATGGCTGCGCTCGAAGACGCGCACGGTCTTCCGCTCCTCGAGAACGGCGAGCAGTCGAGTCGCAGCGCATCTGGCGTCGAGGTGGACATTGACCCTGCAACCGAAGCCGAGATGATGAAGCGGTTCGCTCAAGTCGCAGCGATCAAAGCGGCGTCCGCGTTGACGGGATCCACGTACTCGGTGTCGAAGACCACGCTGCTTGAGCTCGAGTACGATGCGAGCGCTGATGCTCGTGCAGATGCTGCGACGGAGTCGTCCGCGCTCGTTGTCCGATCACGCGGTGTGTCGTTAGCGCACACGGCGTCGAGCACGCGCGTACTGACGCTCACATCGAGCTTTGATGCAGACACTTCGAGCATCTCGGACGACGTCGTGTACATGGAGGAGGAGCGCGTGGGTGCGTCAATCGTGGAGCTCGACAGCTCAACTGGCTCAACTGGCGACAACGACACAAGCGACACAAGCGACACAAGCGACACAAGCGACAGCGAGACAAAGGTCGTGGAAGCCGAAGCGACGAGTGTGAATGACGCGAGCAGCGGCGACGTGTCGGTCGAGTCGTCCGACAAGTCGGAGCAGTCGTCGTGGAGCTCGGACACGGGCAGCTGTGAGTCGAGCAGCGAGGATGGCGACGACAGTACTAGCAGTGCGTTCGACGCGAGCGTCCAGTCGAGCGTACCGAGCAGCGTCTCGTCCAGTAGTAGCAAGAGCGAGAGCGGAACGCTGATGCCCATGCGCAAGGACTCGAACGCATCGTCGTCCGACTCGTCGCACACGAACGAAGCCGAAGTGCTGTTCCCATTCGTTTGCCAGAGCCGCTTTGCGAACGAGTTCGAAGAGATCTCGGCGATCGGGAAGGGCGGATTTGGGCAAGTCATCCTCGCAGAGAACCGCCTAGACGGCCGCAAGTACGCGATCAAGCGCGTGGGGCTGCACCTGAAGAACCAGACGTCGAAGACGCTGCAAAAGTTTCTGCGCGAAGTCAAGATCCTCGCGCTGCTCGACCACCCGAACATCGTGCGGTACTACCAAGCGTGGCTCGAGAAGGTCGAGGACTCGGTGACAGGTCTGTTCGGCGCGCCGTCGGACGCGGCTGACTCGAGCGTCACTGGTGGCGCGCCAGGCAGGAACTACTCGATGAGCAACTTGCTCGCACCGATCTCGGAGATGGAGTTCTCCGAGAACCAGCGCAGCCAGATGCGCTTCTACAGCGACGACGGCGGACTCGACCACGATAACGACGACGACGGTGGCTTTGAGTGGGAGCGCGACTCGTCGTCGACTGGCGCAGCGAGCGACGAGCAGGCGTGGCGCGAGGAAGACCTGGTCCAGAGCAACGTGCAGCGGAGGCGACATCGCCGAGACGTCGTTGCGCCAAATGCGCGTGGGAAGCAGTCGACCACGGACGAGGACGACTTGTCGATCGACAAGTGCGACCACTGGCTGTACATCCAGATGCAGTACTGCGCCGGGCGGAACCTCGGCGACTACTTGGCGCTGCCGAATCGCTCGATGCAGCTGCCGAAGCTGCTCAAGATCTTCGTCCAGATCGCGAGTGCGCTTGCGCATGTGCACTCGTGCGGACTGATCCATCGCGACCTGAAGCCCGCGAACATCTTTGTCGCTGACACGGACGGCGACTCGATCAAGCTCGGCGACTTTGGGCTCTCTCGCTACGCGGCGAACGTGAACTTGAACGGCCCTGCGTCGGCGGCGGCTGTCGACGAGCACCACCACCACCAGCTCACGGCAGCCGTGTCGGCGTCAGCGACCGCAAACCTCGCAAGCGGTCACCACATCTACTCGTCGTCGGTCTGGTCCGTCTCGATGTCGAACGTGTCGGAGAACGAAGTGACTGCAGGCGTCGGGACGTACTTGTACGCGAGTCCGGAGCAAGTGGCGGGGAAGAAGTACAACGCCAAGACGGACGTGTACTCGCTCGGCATGATCCTGTTCGAGCTGTGCCACGAGCGCTTCACGACGACGATGGAGCGGTACATTGCGCTGCGCAACGCGCGCGAGAACACGTTCCCACCCGAGTTTCGCTGGAACAAGCAGTCGCCCGAGCTCATGGCGATGATCGCGAAGCTGCTGAGCCACGACCCGGCTGCTCGACCGTCTGCGGACGACGTCGTGAAGTGGGGCCAGGAGCTGTACGAGCTGAGTCTGTCGCAGCAAGCCATGTCAGTGATGCGGTCGCCGCTGCATGCGTCCCGGGCGTTTGGTGACATGGCCATGCCAAGCTTCGATCTGATGGCAGCGCACCACGACGCGTCGTCGGCGTTCTCGTTCCACGTCGAGGCAAAGACCGAGCCGTGCGGGAGCGAGAGCGGTCCAGCGTGCGGCGAGCGGCGACTGCCGAACCACAACTTGCTCAAAGAGATCTGCGACGTCATCGCGCGCGTGGGGAACGACCGCGTGGAGATCAAGAAGTGCGGCCTCCAGCTGCAGGATGGTGTGCAGATTCTGGAATTTGTGCTCGACGCTCCATCGGCGCGCAGCAGTGCTCACGACAGTGGCGATGGCAGGAGCAGGAGCGAGCACAGCTACAATGGGATTGTCGCTGCGATCGAGGCGCTGCCAGGCGTCGAGCAAGTGCGGCGTCTCGGTGCGTAGTAGCGACACCGAGACAGAGACAGAGAGCGTGCGAGAGCGCACGTGCACATGAGTGAAAGAGAATGACAAGTCGAGCTGTCGGTGCGAAGACAAGCAAGACCAGAAGCAGTGGCAAAGCGTATAGTAAATAGTAACACACCCAGCGATCAGTCGATCGATCGCGCAGCAAGCGAGCGCAGTGTGTTTACGAGCATCGACTCACTGAGTGAGGCTCACTCCATGATGCGATGCGAGCCATGATGGGATGCAAGGGATCGTCGAGACGCCACAGTCACTCTCTCGGGCGCCGTTGAACAAGACCGATTAGACTAAACAGCACACTCGACGCTCAATGTAATGTGGGTGGGTGAGAGAGACTAGCGAAACGTAGATCGCACAATGTGAACACTCCTAGCGTCTGTGCCAATGTTGTGACTGTGTGTATGTACACACACGTCCTCAGGACCCAAGTACGCCACGTTTGTCGCATCGCAGTCGTCCGCTCGGCTCAGTTCACAAACAAGGTCTCGTGCGTGTTTGACACAAGATCACACTCGGCAGCTACCCTAAGTGTATGAGCTCGAGGAGTCTTCGCAGATTGGGAACACTCTCTCGCACGACAATACTTGCGTGATCGATCGTGCGAGTACGCTAAAGCTGAGCCAGCAGCGTGTCCAACTACCTAGTCGCTCGCTCGTTTGCTCAAACCGAGGTCGGTCGTCTCTTGGTCCGACTCAAACGCAGGGCGAGACAACAGCTATGTAGCACACGTGAACGCAGTCATCGTCGCGCGCAGGGACTGTAGCGTACTAGCATTGTCGATACCACACCAGATCGAGCCCATGTGTGTTACTGAATCACACATCGAAGGCCAAACCTCACGTCGCAACTTGTGCGACGGCGTCAACCAAGTTGGCTCAACTCGCGCGAACGCAGCAACAACACGCAAATGATCTCACAGACTCGCAGACTGTCGCGATCAATGCATCATGCGTGGTTCTAGCAGTGACGAAATGAATATGGACTGAAAGATGTTTAGCTCTTGGAGAAGTCAACGCGTTGCAGGGGTTCAACCTTGCGAACGCGCGCTTCGTCCCGCACGCGCGCCGGCTCGCACGCAATGCGTGCACAATGTGATACAGCAGAGCACGCGACATGAGGACACTTGTAGCGGGATTTGACTTTGACTTTGACCTGAACACGCGCGTACGGACAAGTTGGACGATCGGATTGCAAGCGAGCGAGCGAGCACGTGCAGACAGCCACGCATTCTTGTATATGACGAGCTGTGCAAGCACGCACGCGCAGCGCAGCGCTGGAAGGCTGAAAGACACTGCGTGGCAACAGCGACGCAAAGCGCTGAGCCGTTCACGACAAGCGCGGTACCGAATGAAGCAGCGGCGACACGAACTCGATCTCGCAGACAGCGTCGTAGCACTCAACAACGAGATCGCAGCACTGCACGCGACTCGTCACGCTCTGCGCGTCTGCACGTCGCAAGCGCACGTCAATGTCGAGCCGAATCGAGCGAGCGAAGAAGCTCACTTGGACATTGCGCGAGCGTATCTTCAGCACTTCCGAAACGGGTTCAACACGAACGCACACGATCTCGCAGCGGCAGCGCACTGCACGCGCACGACGCCGATCACGATCACTGCAGCAAGTACCACAACAAGCAGCTGTACGCCCCGCGGCACCACTGACACCAACAACAGCAATAGCAGCAACCACAACACCAACAGCACGACCAGCAACGCATTCACCAGCACCGCTGCTGACACCGCAGGACTCGCGCAGATACAGTTCATCGAGTCGCATTTCGTTGCTGACGTCGCCCACGGCAGTCTGCGCGGCCGAGACGCGCTGCTCGAGCAGTGGCACCGGTACTCCACGTGGTTTGCATCGCTCGAGGTGAAGCCAACATCGTTCGCGGTGCACTACCGCGCAGAGCAAGCAGCGTGTCGCGTCGAGTCTATCATGAAGATACGCGTGACGTCGAGGACACTTCGAGAGGTCATGCCACTCGTACCGCGTGACTGCAGCATCGCAGACAAGCTGCTGCGCGGACAACCGCTCGAGCTCGACGTCGTGATGGAGCTCGGGTTCAGCGAGCAAGGGCTAGTCGAGTTCTGCGAGACCACTGTCGGCTTCGTCGGTGCGCTGCACGCGCTCCTCGGCTCGTACGAAGACGTAGCGTTCGTGCTGGACGGTGCACACATCTCACCGACAGGGCAGGTCGGTCAAGACGTCCTCGAGTACTCGCATTTGCTTGCTGATGCAAGTGCACCGCTCGCACTGCAGCGGTCGCGTCCACCAAGCGACGTATGCGCACTCAAGTCCGTCGATGCACCGTCTCCGCAGCAGCACTCGCTGATCGCAATGGACGAGGTGTTGCTGACAAACCCGCGTAGCGCCTCGCGCTCTGACTTGTCGTACATACTCGCGCCGATAGCGTGACGGTGTCGAGTTCGAGCACCTGTCAGTGCCAGTGTGTGCTTGTGTGCTTGTGTGCTTGTGTGCTTGTGTGCTTGTGTGCTTGAACACGCTTGAACAAAGCGTTGACTGTCCGTTCGTGAAACTGTCCAAATAAGTCTGTGATTTTGGTTGTAGCAATTTCGACATGTGCGCTTGAAGCAATCTCGACTTTTTGCATGCATTCGATTTTCTTATATTTTTCACTATCAAAAATCATTAGCATATCAAATTTAGCAGACGGTTTCCTTAGCGCCACACATATTTTCATGAGACATCAAATATATGAAAATGTGCGCAATGAAATTCTACATCAGATAGTGCCAACGCCAATTGTAAGTTCAAGTCTCGATA
>JAASFN010000107.1:0-40508 GCA_023333795.1 Globisporangium rhizosaccharum
CGCCGAGTCGGGGCTCTTGCTCCGCGGACTTGGCGGTGCGAACACGGAAGAGATCAGTCTCAAGCACTTGTACTCGTTCTTCATCGACGAGCGCTTCCCGGCCTCGTTCACGCACGCACCGACGCCAATCACGTTTGCGCAGATCACGAACACGAGCGCTGCGCTCGAAGCGCTCCAGGCTTAAGCGATCGCCACTCAGCTTGCGCCACACTTCGAGTGACTAGGACGTGCTGTTGATGACCGAACACAGCTACAGTAGCGACAGTATCCCATATACGTTTGACAATGTGAGGAGATCAGTGGCGTTCACATGGCTCGCAGTCTTTGTGTCGGTTGTCAGTCTGGTCCTTCATGCGTCCGTGGTTCACTTGGTCAGGCAGAGCCACACGGGTGGGCACCTGGTTCGTTCCTTCGCTTACAACAGGGCACAGGACAACAGAAACAGAGCTATGTACTAGACAACACTGAGACTTCCATTCACACATACAGACAGAGGCAGTTCGGATCGAGACTGAGCGACACAAGATCGCCCCGAGTCTACGCGTGGCTGTAGCCGCCCATCTTGGCGTTGTCACGTCGGCTACTACTGCCTGCGCCGCGACTCGTCTTCTTGAACTGCACGAACGCGCCGAGCACAAAGAGCGCGAGCATACCGGCGATGTACGCCCACCAGACGGCCGGGAGGTCGTAGCGCCACGTGCCGCTCGCCGCGTCTTTCGTTCCAAACTGCGTCTGCAAGTCCGTGATGTCAGGGAAGTCCTTTGCAAAGTACCCGACACCGGAGACTGCGAGCACGGCGCCGACGAGACTCGTCGCGAGGACGATCACTGGCTTCTCGAGCTTACACGCGAGGAGTCCGCCAATGAGTCCGAGGACGATGGCGAGCACGAGCAGTCCAGTGTTTGGGTCGTTTGGGAAGAGCTTGTAGCCGACCGAGGTGTTGAGCACTGTTGCGAGGAGCACGCCGCCTGCTGCGCCGACAATGAAGATCCCAATGCTGTAGAGCACGAGCACGAGCGCACCGACGACGATGCCGCCCGCAATGAGCGCGATCCACCACGCAGTGGCTTCGTACGACTTGTCTTTGAACACGACGTCCGCGGCGCTCGCACAGAGGAAGCCACCGACGACAAAGCCGCAGAGGAACATCGTCGGTCGCATGAGCCGAAAGCCAAAGAAACACACTGCGAGTCCACCGATGATCGAGAGTGCTGCCGAGATGCCAGGACCGACGCGCAATGCACTCGATGGTGACGCTGCGACGGCATTGCCTTGGTCTGTGATCGTGTCACGAAGGAGCTCGGTCGTATTCGTCACGAACGTGAGCTGCGCAGTCGAATTCGCAAGCAGCAGCGCGAGCGCCGCGAGTAGCAAGCGGAGCGTCGGTTGTTGACACGATGCGCGCATGGTGACTACAGTGGTGTTCACTGGACGTGTGCAGTGCAGGCGCTCTTGTAAAGTGACTGACCGACTCTGTCGGTGCAGAGTTCCAGAGATGTAGAAGAAAGCGATCGTGTATGGACGGACGCTCCGCTTGCTGGATTACCAGCTGGCACAAATGCTCGCCGCGCTTCTTCTGCGACTGCGGCTGGCGCTGGCTCTAGTGCCGTGTGTCATCTCGTGGACGAGCGGATGCTTCTGCGATCCGCACCCTGGAGCCATCAACAGCAGGCAGTACGATCGCATTGGTCTGAATGGATTGGATTGGACTGGACGAGATGGAGCGCAAGTCGCATGTGGCAATGGTGGTGGTGAGTACTTATGTGGATCAATTGGCTTGGCGAAGCAACGTGTCTCTACTTGGCGCTGCGAGCCACACACGAGGCAGCACGAGCGTCTCTACAGCGCAGCTGCACCTATTGCGACGACCAGTATCTTCGTGGATGACCAGACGCTGCTCCTTCATGCGCCAAGCGCTGAGCAGCTGGCGACGCAGTACTCGGCTTCGCGCGCACTTTCAGTCTGGCACGTCGTCACGAAGCTTGTGTCGAAGCCCATGCCGAGCTCCTCTTCGCAGTCTGCGCTCGTCTTGTCTTTCTGCTCCGCGCACTTGAGCTCACACGCGTCACGCAGACTCACGCCGCCGCTGTTTGTCGTCGTCGTCGCTGCGCTCGTCGCCGTCGCAACTGCGCACAGTGCAAGCAGCAGCAGCGCAGCAGCGGTCTTGCAAAGGCGGAGCATTGCTAGCTATCGACCGTCACACACATCCACAGAGAGGAGAGGAGCGACGCAGTGAGCAGAGGCGCGAGACGTGCATCTAGACAGACACATGCAGCTCACATTTGCTGTCTGTGGATCAAAGTGGCGTTTTGACCAAGTAGTCAGATCACTGACTGCTCAACAAGTCATTAATGTTTCCAGCATCATATACAAACGCCAAGTGTCAATGAAGAATTTTTATTATGCAATCGATCGATCGTCCCTGTCTAAACCGATCCGACCTCTACATCTCCAGCTCCAGTGCGCGCCAGTACGGCGTGAGTACGAGCAGCTCTGTCACGACAGCTTTGCCATCTGCAGATGTGTCGGCACCGCTCAAGAGCTCGAGCGCACGCTGCACGAGCGGGTGGAGCGTCTCAAAGCGCGCTGCACACGCACGCGCGCGTGTTGCAATTGCACTGCGCGTCTTCTTGTTCACAGCGTCGCCACGTGGTCCTCGGACAACGGCGACTCCTGCTGCGAGCAGACTCAGCAGCGACGCAAACACGCTCGAGTAGTACGTGATGCCGCCGATCCACTGCTCACGCGTGTCTTCGCGCTCGAGCAGCGTGAGGACCTCGACGACGCGCGCAAGCACATCCGAGCGCAGTGCGACGAGCGCATCGTGCGTCGGCGCTGGCAGCGCCTCGACAAAGACATGGTAGATCCAGAGCTGCGCCAACAGGTCGGGCTCAGCAAAGTAGTTGCTGCTCTCAGCTTCAAAGATGCGGTCGCAGAGGTCGCCCCAGTCCTCACGACTGCGTGCGTCGCGTGTGTACGTCTCGAGAACACTCGCAGCGTCAATGGTGCTCAACACAGTCGCAGCGAGCGTCGTCGCGCCATACGCAGTCGAGCCAAACTGCGCGACAACATGCGCGACTGCGACTGGCAAAACGAGCGTATCTGAGGCTGAGACAGGCAACTTCTGAGTCTGAGTCACCGAGTCAGACTCAGACGCTGCAAGTGCGTGCTGAACAGCTGAGCGGATCAATGCACGCGTGCTCACTTCGTCGTCTTGGAGTAGCGTGAGCGCACTGAGCCAGCAGTCGACTGCGACTTGCGTCACCCAGACGCTGTCGTCCGTTGGTGCAAGGAGCAAGAAGCCGCTAAAGCGCAATGCACGTGCAGCTGCGTGGCGGAGCACGAGCGTCTGCTGCGCACTCGAGCGCGCGACGATCTCGCGCGCGAGTGTCTGACACACGTCTGCGTCTGCGTACTCGCTCTGCTGCACAAGCAGCGCCAAGAGCTCGAGCGTCGGTGCAAGCACGTCGGCGTCGGCAGACTGCGCCAGTGTCGACAGGAGTGCAGTCTGCGTCGCAGTACAGAGCGCGTCCGGCAAGAGTGACTCGGTCGCGTTGCTACTGAGCGTCGCGCAGTGCACGAGCAGAGCGAGCTGACGCGCGCGGCACTTGGGGTGCGTTTCCACGAGCATTTGCGTCGCCAATACAGTGCGCAGCGACGCGAGTGCGTCACTTGACAGCGCGAGTGTCTTGCTGTGGACCGCGTGCGTGAGCTGCTGGACCGTGCGCTTGCGCACTTCGAGCACGCGACTCGCGAGCATCGCGTTGACAAGCGGCGGCAGCACACTGTTGCTGCTCAATGTCGTGCGCTCGTGGCGCAGCCACACGCGAAAGTAGATCGACACGCGTGCGCGGTCTGCAACGTACGCACCAGGCGATGTGGTCGCACTGAGGGCGTCCGAGTCGGAGCTGCTGAGGCGTCTCAGATCCGCTTTGACGTGCGTCTGAATCACATCAAGTGCGCTCGAGACTGCGTCGCTCTGGGCCACTGCACGCGCAGAGCTGCTGCTGCACTGGACAAACGCGTCGACGATCTCGAGGAACACAGCACGGAGCACGCCACTTGCGAGCGTCGAGCTGGTCCAGAGCCACAGCTTTGATGCAAAGAGCTCCGTTGCCAAGTGCTCGAGCATCTGAGTCGCAATCTGATTCTGAGTTTGATGCGCATCCGTGGTATTGCTCACTGGTGTCAAGTACTTGGCGACCAAGTGCTGAATCTGGAGCAAGATGCCGTGGACGTAGTTTGTCGTCATGCGCGGCTTCGTAGACGCCGTGGCACTGGTCGGCGAGCGAACACCACGTGGCAGCTGCGCTGTGAGCGTCGCGAGCAGCGCGACCGCGTCGTCGTCGCTCGTGATCGTCGCGAGGACCTTTGCCGCCATCTGACGGATCGCCATTGTCGACTGCGCGGCGCACTGGAGCACGAGCGGCACAAACGTCGCGAGCGACGTTGCCTCGGCTGTTGCGGACTCTGCCAAGTCTGCAGCGTCGCCAGGCTTGAGCCGACTCATGAACATCAAGATCGGGTACAGTCCTGGCGGCGGTGTCGAAAATGTCGAAAACGACTGCGTGCACTTGGTCAGTTCGCGCAAGAGGAAGCTGTGGAGCTGCGGGAAGCGCGAGAACACGTCAGCGCTCGAGACTTTGACGTGCGACGCGCCGTCTGCGATGCGCTTGTCGCCGATCGCGCGCTGCGTCGCTGCGGCAAAGAGCATCATCGCCGAATTCCGCACAGCCCACGAGCTACAGTCAAAGCCAAAGACTGCGAGCTCGAGCATGTGCGCAACGTACACGGCGACGTCGTCGGCCAAGATCGCGTCCTGGCAAATGAGCTTGAGGATGTTGAGCGCATGCACGCGCGAGCGCCAGAGCAAGTGCTGCTCTTGCTGCGTCGCTGTCGAATTTGTCGAATTTGTCGCAGCCAACGCGTCCGTGTCCATGCCTGCGAGGCGGAGCAAGTTCGCCATGACCTTGGGCAGAATCACGGCCGCCGAGTTGCGCGGCTCGGCACGGAGGATCGCAACGAAGCTGAACGCAAAGCCCGAGCTGCGACGGAGGATAAAGTGCTGCTCCGAGCGCTCAAGGCGCTCGAGCAAGCGGTCGGCCCAGACCTGCGGCAGTGACCCGAGCACGCGGTTCGTCTCGCCAGTCGCGAGGAACGACCGGCAGACGCCTTCAAACGCTTGGTACGCAGTCGCGACGGCGCCTTTGTGCTTGAGCTCAAAGAGCGAGTGGAGCAGCATCTCGCCGCCCTGGGTCGCCATCTCGGTCGAAAAGAACGCAGGCGCCTCTGTGCTGTCGCTCGTACGCGGCAGTGGCACGCGACGCATGAGCACGTCGAGGATCGCGCCGCACTCACGCGCTGCGAGCCAACTGCCGACAACTGCGCGCTGCTCCGTGTCGTTCTCGCCATCTGCGTCGCCACCAACGGCGCCGTCGTCGAGGATCAAGTGGCCACGGCAGTCGACACGGAGCGGAATCGCGTCCGTCTTGGGCAGCGAGTTCACTTCACCGACGACAACGGCGCTCGAGAACGCGTCCGAGAGCTCTTCGTCGCCGACGCCAGACGTCGCATCGCCGACGACAAACAGCGCAAAGTGCATTGCTTTGCGGATGCACGCAAACACGCGGTCCATCGCGACGCGCCACGCACAGACACTGTCACTACGTGCATCTGCGCGCTGGATCGTGGCGAAATCGACATTTTCGACAATGTACCGCAGCGACAGCAGCAGTCCGTGCACGAGCGGGAGCTCGCCATTGCGCACTTGCTCGCTCGCAGACGCATCGCCAAGACGCGTCAAGATCACGTCCGTCAGCTGGAGTACAAACGCAATCTCTGGCGAGTGCGCGGCAGCAGCAGCTGCGATTTCGACATTTTCGACAGTCTCGGATGCCGCTTGGAACTGGATGCCGTACTGGGCGATCGCCGCGCTCTTTTTGAAGAGCAAGCGCATGAAGAGACCGCCGGCGTCACTCTCGCGCTGCCGCGCGCTCACACACAGCGCCATTGCCCACTTGAGCAGCAGCGCAAGGCTCGTCTTGGACGTAAAGCCCGGCAGGTCTGCTGGGTACAGGTCCAAGATCCGGTACGCGAGCGACCGGATGACGTCCCACGAGCTCACGAGCATGTTGAGCAAGCTCGTGACCATGTGCGGCGTGAGCAGGAGCGTCGATGCATCATCGCTCGGCCAGCCAAACACTTGAATGTACAGTAGGAGGACGTCTAAGCCGAGGATCTGGCGCTGTGGGATTGCGCCCGAGTAGACCGACGCAATGACAAAGCGCTCGAGCCAGTGCATGAACGCCTCGGCGCGCGCGAGGTCACCGTCCATCGCGTCGTGCTGCATCGCTGTCGCTGCCTTTGCACGCACGCGCACGCTCTCTTTCACGCGCACGAGCACGTGCTTGAGGCCGATCATCGTGTTCATGCGCGAGGTCGACGCGATCTCTTTGCCGTGGACGACCAAGTACGCCTGCACGAGCGCGACTTCCGCTGGCGTCGGCATCGTCGTGGACTTGAGCGACGCGCAGATCGCATCGAACGCTGCGCTGCGGGTCTCGCCAGTCGCGTGCGCAAGGCCGATCTCGATCTCTCGCGCCGTTGCGAGTCCGACGAGCGCGTCCGGCGCCACGCGCTTGCGCGCGAGCTTGAGGACTTCGATGATCGCCCAGAGACACGTGTCGGCAGTCGTCGGTTCGGTTGACGACGCGGCGGCGACCGCGCGGAGCTTCTCAACGAGCAGCGGCACGCACGCGGGGTCTTTCTTCAGCAGCAGCGGCAGGACGTACATCGACACACGCGCACGGAGCGTCGCGTCTGGCGACACGAGGACGTCGACGACCGAATCGATCCAGCGCAGACGCCACGCGTCCTTGGCGGCGCTGTCGCCATTGTCAGTAGCTGGCGCCTTTGCCTTGCTCTTCTTCTTGCTGCTGTCGCCAGCACCACTTGCGAGCAGAAGGTCGTCGAGGAGCTGGGCAAACAGCCCGGCAGCAGCGGCTGAGACGTACTCGTGGCCGACTGCCAAGAGCACGGACGCCAAGAGCGTCGGGTGGTCTTGCAGGAGCTCATGCGCACTGTACTCGGCCAGTAAGAGCGTCAACGCGCCGTACTTGCCGCGACTGTGCGCTGGGAACGCCACGAGCTTCGCTGCGATCGCGCGCTTCCAGTCGGCGAACAACTGTTGCGGCTGCTGCGCCCAGTACCGCACGACGTGCACAAACATCTGCGCCATGAACTGGTTCACGCGCTTCGACGGGTGTTCCCAGTTGCGCAGCAGCAGCGCTGTGAGCGTCTGGAGCGTCGCAGGCGCGAGCAATACAAGAGGCGAAGACGTCGCGTGGCGCTGCGTGATCGCCACAGCGCGGCGCAAAAATGCTTCGAGGACCTGAAACGCATACAAACGCGTGTTGAGCGCGTCGTCTTGGCAAAAGTCCTGGGCAGTCGTGAAGAGCTGGTCGAGGACGCTCGACGCTAGGGTGCTACTGCTCGCGAGCTCGTCGTCTGCGAGGCTGTTGAGCAAGCCGCGGTAGACTGCGAGGCGCGAGAACGGACCGAACGACGCAACGTCAGCGTCCATGTGGATGCGCACGAGCGCACTCGGGATCTGGAGCATCAGCGCCTCATTGCTGTCGTCAGTCGCGACGGCGCGCGTCTCAGGGTACGTGGCGTAGAGCAAGAGCGCTGTGACGTCGTGCGGTGTCAATGCGCTGCTCGCAGGGGCTTGGAGCAACAGCCGCAGCACGAGACAGTACGCCAGACCTGCCTGTGTGAGCAGGTCTTTGTGAGCCACAGACGTCTGGAGAATGAGGACGCAGTGGCCGAGGATGCGCAGGAACGCAGCAGTCGCGTCCTCTTCGTCTGCTTGACTCGCTGTGGTCAACTGCGCAAGGCGCGCGTAGAGCACGTCGCGCATCGTACAGAGCGCAATGGTGTTCTTCAGTGCGTGGCCGCAGCGCTCGGACGCGAGCAGCACGACGTTTGTCGACGCCTGTGACGCTGACGACGATGCGTCTGCTGCGATGCTGTAGTCTGCGATCGGCGCTGCGAGCGCTGCGAGCTGGTCGGCGCAGAACGCAACGAACTGGAGCAAGTACACTGGCGGCGGCGACGGCGCGGGCGTTGGATCATTCACGAGCACGCGCGCGAGGAACGGGAACTCAGTGACGAGCAGCAGCAGATCGAGCGCCTGGACACGCGCGTCGGCACTTGCAAGCGACGCGCTCGACTGCCAAACACTGTCGAGGAACAGCCGGAGCTCGTCGCCAGCAGCGCGTTGGAGCGATGTCTCAAGCGACGCAGCGCCAGCACGCGGCAGTGCGTTGTCGCTCTGTGCGAGCACGTCGAGCACGAGGAAGAAGTTCTTGCGCAGCGCCTCAGTATGTGGCGACGCGTACAGACGGAACATGAGCTTCCACGTCGCAACGACAAACGCGCTGGTGGTCGTAGCGCTCGAGGCATCGTCCGCCAGCAGTGCTTTAGCGCACTTGGCGCGGAAGAGCTGCAAGAGCTTGAGCTGGTCGTAGAGACTTGAGGCGTCGCAGAGCAGTGCATACCACTCTTGCAGCGTCGCGACCACGTGCGTCGGCGCGGCGCCAGCAGGTTTCACGGGCACTTCCGCGATCGTGAGTGCGATCACAAGCGGCGCATCGAGCGGCACGTGCGCGACAATCGCTTGCAGCGCGACACGCACAGGCTGCGAGCTGGTGCTTGGCGTCGAAGTGGCAGTGGCAAGGTCGCTACGTGCACTTGCACCAGCGTCTGGGACGACTGCTTTGCGCTTCTTGCGCACCATTGCACCTGACGTCGAGAGCTTGTTGATGCAGCGCTTGGTGTTGGTGAATGGATGTGGTGGTGGCAAAGCGCAACACCATTGCTTCAGCCGGATCAATCGAGAAGAAAACGAGGGATGTACAAAAAATCAACTGGTCAACGATAGAGAAATAAACAAGGATGACCGCTCGTTCAAGTTATTGAGGCGACACACTGTACTCGCGCACTCGCAGGACTGACAGACGCGATGGCGAGGAAGGGTGTCTCTGCCATGTGCTCGCATCGTCGACGGCGTTCATAAGCGCGTCAGGCCTCGCTGTGCCGGAGGCCAAGGTACACACCTGGTAAACCGCTGCAGACGATGTCGATACGCACCTTCGCGTTTCCAAAGAAACAACGGAATGCCCTCGTGCACCGTGCTGATCCCAATTAGCGCATGTTTGTCCTGTGCCTCAACGCTGACAAGCGCAAGAGCATTTCTGACCCAGATACAAGAACAACAAGATGCTTGAGTAGATTTCGCTTCTTTGAATGTAATACGTCCTGACACTCCAGTTCCACATACTCACCGCGGACGACGTCAGTAATGTGAACACGATGCATAGTCGCAAGCGCGGCACATCAAGTGCCATAGCCCATCAGTCAAGCGGATACTTTGTCGATTGCTCATCACAATATTCGTCCGTCCAAGACTCTTTCGAGTGAACGAAGTAAAAAACTCGCTTAGGCGTTGGCACGCTTATGGTGCTCGAATTGTGAGACGACAACATCGTGTTGGTGTGCTCAATCGCTGTGCGGCCGACACTGCAGCCGAACCTTTCAACGCACTTGGGCGGATCGAGCAGGTACGCAACAAGCATCGAAAGCGTCCGCAAGAACTCCCATCGCTTATTGACGATTGAGAAGATGGCTTAGTGGCACGTCGGCGTTGACTCACTTGAGCTCGCCTCGGTTCGCAACAGTTGAGAAAATCAATCGTAGATGATCGAAAGGCAACAACCGTCTCTCCCGACCAATGCCAACGACTTTGATAGAGGCTCGATGAGGGACAGCACGCGCGAGGAGCTGGTCCAGAACGTCTCACTCGCCACCACAGCGGTGACTGAGTCTCGCTTTGGATCTGACACGTGAGCCATCAACTCGTCGTCCGCAAAGAGTTGATGGAGAATGTCACGGATTTGTGCTGCACTGTGGATGCAGCTCTCCGTGTTCCATCATGTCGCGACTGGAAGAAGGAGCGCGTATTTGTTGCAGCGGCGACAGTTAAAGCTGTTGAAAGCGCGCTACTAGTGCGTGCCTAATCTTTACGACCTTTGCGACCGTGACAACTTGCGAAAGAAACCCTTTAAAGAGCGGAAGTTCGAAGACGCCCTTAACTGCGAGGGTCATCACATGATCAGCGCAGCTGTTGAACACCATAGTCGGCCAATGCTGCTGCAGGATGTTTCTCATCTTGCGAATGTTTGTGGTATTGTCTGTGACGACAGCTGCAAACTTGCCCTTGACAAACGCTCCTTCGAGATCTGGGAAGCGCACGCGATGGATGGTCTTGCGTGTCTTGGGCTGCAACTCGTTAAGGGTGGGCTGGCGTAAGATGTCGCTCACAGTTGAGAGGGTGTGAGAGCCGAAGGTGTTGCGTTGCCCGCACGCTCACGGCACGTGATGTCATGTGTGTGCAGACACGTGAAACTTGAGCTCGCTCTTCTGGCTGATGGTCAGCCGAACTCTCGTTGCCATCGTAGACGTTTGCAGGTCACGCTTGCGCGGGTTCTCTTGTGGATCTGGCAGCCTTGCACGACGCCTCCAGCAGTCCCAGTGCTCTAGCGACGCGCACTACAGTTGCAAGACGCGCACAAAAACAGTCGGGTCGCTCGCGATGCGTGCTTTGAAGAGCGGATTGAGCTTGTGTGTGTGAGTGAGTGGCTAGGAGTGGATTTGTCATCAAAATTTCGCTTTTGAAAGGGATGATCGTTTACAGGTTCTTGATTGGAGGATGGACTGTATAATATTTGGGTAAAAAAATTACTTTTCTACTAGACCACACCAACTCAAGTTAAGATCATCAGTAAACCAGTATCATCAGTTTTCAGTTTTCCATGGATGAATTTACTCGCACTTTTCATACTCATTTCAGATGTAGCTTGACTTGACACAATCGCGTTCGACAATCTCGTTTGTACCGGTAGTATACCTTTGAGTGAACTAATCAGCAAGCGTGACAAAAACGAGGGACGAGGCTGTTCCTCGACACGCAGACCACAAGAGACGACGACGAACAACTCAAGCGCACGAGACGAGAGACGAACGAAGCAAGTAGTCGACACGCGCTGACGACGACACAGCGCAATGGCGACTTCGACGCGACGCAAACGTCGCAGCACTACAGCAACAACACGTGCAGCAAACAACAGCAGTAGCACAAGCGATCCGACTCCGCCATCTGCCTCTGCAACCGACGCTGCGGCAATCACAACAGACACAGCGACTGCAACGGCGTCAACGTCTTCGTCTACGGATCCGCACGTGCGTGAGGTCACAATGGTCACGAGCGCCAGCACGAGCGGCAACAACAGCAGTAGCAGCAGTAGTAGCAGCGGCATCTCGCTCCCTGCTGTCCATCACTTGGACTGCGCAGCGTCGCCCTCAGCAGCAACTGCAGCCGGGACGTTGCGTCTCCTCACTGGATCGACAGATGTCGCTGACAGTGACCAGCGCACTGCTACAGCTAATGACAACAACAGCAACAACAACAACAGCACAATGACACGTGCGTCCACCAAGCGCGTACGCGCAGAGAGCGAGGCACAACGACCAACCAGCAGCAACACGCGCATGCGGTGCTCAGGCGACCTTGATGAGCCGTCTAGTGCACCACCAAGCGATCCACCAGCAGGTGCGTCCTCACTCCTAGTAACAGCAACAGTAGCTCTAGTTCGACTGCTGATACACACTGACACAATGGCTTCTTTGCCAACCCATCACTTTGCATCAGACGCACACGCATGGACCGATCCAGACACACCGTCGCACCACGACATCCTCGCGCGCATCGCAGCGCTTAGTGCGAAGAACCTGCAACTGAGCACCGACATTGAGCTGCTCAAGCGCAACTGTATGCTGCGGCAAGCCGAGACAAATCGCTTGCTCGTCGGTATCGACGCAGTCAACAAAGCCGAGCGTGACATGTTGGACTTGCAGCGCGAGTACCGCGCATGTGCGCGGAACAACGTCGCGCTGATCCAAGACGCACTGCGACGCATTGCGTACTGCGCATCGCAAGTCGACGCGCTGTCAGCAGGCGAGAACGTCACGGCGTCGCAGCTCGAGAACTTCCGGACCGAGTGCAGTCGCGAAATGGACGACTTGCTGCTCAAGCTCGAAGACGTCGAGGCAGAGCAGCACAACGACCAAGTGCGCGCTGATGTGCGCAACGTCTCGGCGCTCGACGAGATCCGGCGCAATCGCGACGAGATCGAGCAGCTCAAGCACGAGCTCGCGTCGTTTCGGCGGCAGAGTATGACATTGGATACCGGTCAAGTACCGGTATCTGAATACTCTGCACTCGGCATACCGCATGGTATGGTACACGTAAGCGATGGCGATGGCGGCAGCGACTGTGGCGGTCGTGGTGGTCCCGAGCACGCATTGGTCATGCGCATTGAGCGCTTTTCGTCGCAGCTCGAGGACATATACAACGAAATGGCGATGCTCAAGCAGTTCCTCTTGCAAGAGAGCAGTGCGAGTCGCAGTGGCATTGAGAAGCTCCTTGCGCGGCAGCTCCGGGACTTCCAAGACGCGCAAGACGACGAATCAAAGCGGTTGCAAGACGAAATGGACGAGCTCCGGTCCGAGCTCTGCGACGTCTTGAAAGAGATGCACTTGCTCAAAGAGCGCACACGGTACTTGCGTCCAGATTGTATGAAGCGTCCAAAGCAGCAACAGCGTCGGCGTGAGCAGTCTGGTCATGCGAGTGGGAATACCGGCACGAATACCGGTGCTAATGCCGGTGGCGCTCACACACCGTCAGCGCACAGTCAAGACCTCTGCTCGACGTGCTCGAGCTTCTTGAGCAGCGGGTATGCACCGCGCCATGGCATTGACGACCGCACGCAGTCGGCACCAGTGAACCAACAGCGCACGCACTGCTCGCGGTCGCACTGCGACCATCCGCACCAGTGCCGGTACCACTACCCGATCCCATCTGATGCCGTGCGTACGGACCAGCGCGACTACACGTACGCCCTTGGCACGAGCAGCCCGAGTCTCCACCAGCAGCTGCCGATGCAGCGACCGAGTCCTGCGAGTTCGCAGAGCTCGAGTCCGCGTCGACCGAGTGAAGCTGTGCTCCAAGCGCTGCAGCAGCACAATGCGAGTGCCGCGCAGCAGCAGACGACGACACTCGCGCAGCAGCTCCAAGGCGCGCAGTCGTGTCCGAGCCCGCACTTTTCGTCGCGCTCGTCGAGTATCTCGGGTCGTCTCAGTGTGAATCGCGGTGCGTCTTCCATACGACTCGTAGCATGGCAACTAAGCAGGAGCATGGCCTGACGCAGTGTGTTGTCTGTCGTTGGCAGATGAGAATGGCGAACCGCTGCGTGAAGAAGAGGTCGAGCGCCGTCTGTTGGAGCAGCATCGGCTGTTCTGGATCAAAGAAGGCGCTGGCGAGCCCAAGTGACGCAGCGTCGTGCCTCAGACGAGCAGCAGCAGCAGCTGGGTCCTCGTGTCAGTCTGTCTATCTATCGTATCTATCGTATCTATTGAGCACTCGCTCGCTCACTTGCGTCCTGGCCATCCGTCCTTATGACACCGCTCAACGAACGCCTGTGCTACAGGCTCATTGAGAGCAGCAGGTCGATACCACTCAGCGCCCTTGACAGAGGACAACGCACTCTCACACAAGCATCTACACTCACAAAGACGCACGTGTTGGTTGTTCCATCAGCATGGACTTACGCAGTCTGCGTTGGCGCAATAACGGCTGGAGCAGCAACGCTGTCGTCACCGACAGCCGCAGCACCATCGTCGTCTTCGTCGTCGCTGTAGTCGATCGTAAAGACGCCGACAAACGACTTCTTGCGCTCGCGCGGCGACACTTGCGCCTCGAGCTTTGCTTGCAGCGCTGCCAAGTCGTCGCTCTCGTCGTCTTCTCCCTCTCCATCGCCTCCTTCGCCAAACAGCTCATCGTGCGACTGCTTCTCCTCCAAGTCGTCTGTTGCGCTCGAGCCGCGGTCGCTCCCGCCGTCATCGACAGTCGCTGTCTCAGACGACGACCCAGAGTCGTGCTGCGGGTGGTCGTGTCCAGTCGCTGCGGCTGCTGCGCTCGACGATGACGACGACGATGTCCGGCGGCCCCACTGGAGCTTGGGCATCTTCACGTCTGCAAACTTTGTGCGCATGTTCGAGATCGAGGACCGCGAGAGCGTGAGCGACATGCGGTTCCCCGACCCAGACGCGAGCTGCGTGAGCGACGCCATGCTACTCGTGCTCGGGCGGTTGTTGTGCAAACTACTGGTCGAGACAATGCTCGCGTCGCCTTCGCCGCCGTTCACAGGCAAGTCGGTCGTTGTCGGCATCGCGCTCTTCTTCTTGCGGCGAAAGAGCAGACTCTGCTGCTGCTGCTGCTGCTTGAGCTTGAGTGGATCTTCGCCAGTGCGCAAGATCGTGTCGTACCGGCAGTAGTGGCACTCGCTCGCGACGTGGTTCAGCAGCTCCTGTGGCGAACACGCCGGTGCGTCGCGCATGAACGCGTGCCACGACGCGTAGCCACCGTCGAGGCAGCTCACGAACCGGAAGCCGCGCTTCTGGAAGAACAGCGCGGCGCGGTTCAGTGCGTCGGCGTCGAGACGCACGGCGTCGCGGACGCTCGTCTTGACGTCGTCCGTCGTCGTGAGCTCGGGTGGGACCCCGACGCCGTGACCAACGAGCACAATGTGGACTTGCGACTGCAGCGCGTCGAGCGCCGCCATGTTCTTTGCAATCAAGTCGGGCGAGTCAAAGACCGACGGGTCGAGCGTGTACGCAGCTGGGATGCGGCCACTCTTGAGGTCCTCGGAGCTCCGGAGTCCGCGGCAGTCGACGACAAAGTAGTGGAGACCAGCTCCAGTACTCGTGCCCGTGCGCTCGCCCATGACTTGACTCGCGACTTCGTCGACGCTGATCGAGAGCGCAAACAGCGTCGGCGCCGGGTCGTGCTTCTCCGCTGGGTGCTCCCACTGTGTCGTGCCTGTCTGCGTGTGGTACCAGAAGATCTTGCCAGCGATCGAGCGCGACTCTTTCTTGACCCACTGCGTCATGTCGACTGGCTCGCGCTTGTCACTCGACGCGGCTGGCGTCTCAGCCGACGCGACGCCAAACGCAATGTCCGTCGCACGGCGCGACGCACTCTGTGTCACTGGAGCGCCAGCGTCTTCACGAAGGACGCACGTGTAGCTCCGAGGTGTGCGACTACGGAGCCGCGACGCAAAGAGACAGAGGAACTGCACGTGCGCGGGCTCAGCTTGTGCGTCACACACGCGCGCAACGAGCGCCTCGAGCGTCATCGTCACGTCTGCTGCGCTTGTGCTCGCAACGAGCGCGTCCTTTGCGTCCACGAGCATCGCGACTAAGACAAAGAGACTCACGCGCGTGTCGCCAGTGAGCAGGACCTGGTCCACGACAAACGTGTACACGTGCGGCGCGAGCGTCTCGTACAGCGCGCCAGTGAAGAAGCTCGCAGGAATGATCTGTCCTGGCGCGCTCCACGCATTGCCGCACCATTGTGCGAGGACGTGCGCGAGCTGCGGGTCGTGGTAACTCACGAGCTGCTCAACAAGGACCTGGCGCTCGGTCTCGAGCGCTGAGCGCTTCCGTGTCTTCGTGGTGTCGTCCACTGCTGTAGCTGCGGTCGTAGACTCAGCAACGCCAGCGGCGTCACTAGGACCTGCTGGTCCCAAGGTCCCAGACCCCATCAACGTGTCGTCGGCTGTGATGAGGTGCGGGAGGTAGCTCGCGCAGTACTGATAGAAGCAGTCGTAGATCGTCGGGAGTGGCAGCTGCAGTAGGAAGAACGGCGCGACGACGCGCGCCATGCCGCGCGTGTAAGCGACCGACTTGGTTGTGATGAACCACACGAGGAGGATCTCGAGCTCGCGCTGGATGCGCGCCTGCGCGTCGTCGCTGTCGGCTGCCACTGGTGACGCCGCTGCGAGCAATGTGCTCACGTCGTGACACTCTTGCACAAGGAGCGGGTCGCGCGGGAGCTTCCCGAGACGCAGGATCATGCGGTCAAAGTCCTGCGCCGAGGACCCGTGCTGGTTGCGCTTGTAGACGTTCAAGAGCACTTGCCAGATCTCGCCGCGCAGTGCAGCGCACGACGGCGGGAGACTCGCATACACTGTCGATAACATGCAGTTCTTCACTTCCTCGACGCCAGGACGGCGCGTGACTGCGCGTGGCGCAGCGCCTGTGCTGCTGCTAAGCGCAGACGGCGACGAGAAGAGCTGGTGGATGTCGGCAGCAAGTGCGTCGCGCTCCTGCGCGCTCTTGGCCGCCCATACGCGCAATGCGCGGCGGCGCAGGATCGTTCCGAGCGCTTGTGCACGCGCAGAGGTCGTAGTCGTCGAGGCGGTGAGGTCGTCTGTCATGACGCACACACACAGACAGACAGAGACGCTTGCTGTTCTTTGGGCTGTCGGTCGTCGTCGCGGTCGTGTCGAATGCGGTCAATGCCCACGCACTTGAGCGAGTTGCTGGTAGTGATAAAAACGAGGTGCAAACTGACTTGGTTTCAGTATGAACGAAATGCGAGGTTCCAATAATTTGCAACGCGCCAGAAAAAGTCGGTCTCTGCGTCCTCACTCGATTACTGTGCTGACTCGATCAAGTGCGATGTGCGGAAAGACAGTGTACGTGATGTGGACCACATGCAATACACAGTTGATGTGTCCACCTTGTGTAGACACTCCTAGGATTCGACTCAACGATCATGGTGTTCAGAGCCTCAGAGCCATCAACTACGAGGTGCACAAGTTCATGCTTCGCAGAAGCTTTGGACCAAGAAGACACCATCACAAGGACAAGATGCAATGGGATTCGAAGGCGGCGCATGCAGAGTCGACTGACAGGGCAGTGTCTGTGCCTACGACACCTACGGCTTCTCATCGATAGCAGTCGCAGCAGTTGCACCATCTTCAGCTGCCGGCGCGGCTGCTTGGGCATCCGTGTCAGCTGGCGGCAAGTCCTTCGTGAGGAACCGCGTGACGATCGACGGGATGTGGTCAAAGCCCTGGCACTCGCGCTCGCTCGGACGCGGACGACGCGCGTTCACGATGTACGTGTCGAGGAACTCGTGCAAGTGCTTCTCCATCTTGTCTTTCGACATCGCCATGCGCGAGAGCGCACCGGGGAGGGCCGTCGACTGGTAGATCGGGCAGTACGTGCAGCCTTTGCGGCCGTGCTTCTTGCTCCAGTGTTCCACGACGTGGTGGAACTCCTTGAACTCTTTGAACGTGCGCTGAATCTGGAAGCTCGTGCTCGTCGCGTCGCTCTTCTTGTCGTTCGGGTCGAGGATGAACACATTGATCACGTAGCTCGTGTCGCCCTTTGCGTCTTTCACGGTGTCCGCGACTTCGATGCGCGCGATGGTCGCGAGGAACGCAATGCACTGCATGATGCGGTCCGAGATCTCGGGAACGCCCGTGCGCTCGAGCTTCTCGCGCTCACGGAACTCGTCGGCAGCAGTATTTGCGCGCGTCGCGTTGTATGGCTCGAATCCGCTCATGCTTGGTGCGATGTGGTGGTATGGAGGAGGTTAGTCTTGGAGCGAACTCGCAAATGAAGGAATGAGCAGTTGGTTGGGAGGGCAAAGCACGATGCGAGGGCAGTGCAGGGACTGCAGCAAGCACACGTCTCTTGTAAGAAAAAGGATGGCGTCACGGTCAGGAGCGGTCTCACGCAGATTCAGAGACTGCAACTGCGTGATGGACATACACACCACCAGTATAGCCTCGAACACTAGGACTTCTTGATCTCTGCGTACCTGTCACACTCAGTCATGGCTGACTCATCTAGGATTTGGAGACATCTTCAACGCGACCTGTACCTGGAATCGCGCGTTAGTCGATGACTGGCGATTGCGCTGCGCCTCGCGTATGTGTGGCGTCACGCCAACGTTGGTCAACACAGAATTGGGATCAGGATCGGGACTCCAAGACGACGGTGCGGCATCTCGAAGATTGACACGCAGATGAGCTGCTGCTGCATGTGGACCGCCTGGATTTTCTTGGAGACCCTGAGAAAATCCAGCGGCGTCGCGTCTGTAGTGCCCAAGTCTTCTTGCTGCGATCCGCAGCTCACACCTGGTGCCGTCTTGCCTCTCGATGAACTCGGACGCGCACTCGCTTCAAGCGATAGCAAGAGCAATGCTGCAGCTGGTAAAAGCAAGGTGATGCTTGTTGCGACTCGCAATGCTCGTGTTCAAGCGCAGCAGAACAGCACTGTAGTAGAGAAGCAATGGAGCGGCAGAGTGCATTGACTTGAGCATGCTGGGTTGGTCGTTGTGCCAGGTTTGAGCACGAGCAACGATGATGGTGTCTATTGCAACCGATTCGATATACACTGAATATCTGAGAGTGAACTTCACCTAAGTAAGCTACTGACAAGTTTATACTATTCAAACGCACCAGTCTGTCGCAATAAGACCGTACATCTGACCTTGAACTGACCAAAAAATCCAATCCAAATCAGAACATCGTGGGACCTCACTGAATCAGCACCGAGACGACTTGGCTGCACTCGAGGAACAAGGACGAGAACAAGCGACTAGATAAGCGATGAGTGGTTGTGCGGTGCACGTCTGTGCGTGGTTGCAGGACGCAACACGAACCTCGTGCACACAAGCGCATCGATGAATCTGCACGCACACTTGCGCTTTCCCTCTCGATAAGCACTTGAAGGCGGGGCACGCTGCTTCTGCACTCCCTACTCATTCTTTAATCCGCACTCTGCTCGTGAAGCGCTCTCTTCACTCGCTACACCAAACTCTCCACACACCCAAACACACAAGCACACATGATGCAGTCGATCGCCAAGAAGCTGCTGCTCGTGCTTGCAGCTGTGCTTTTGCTGAGTATGACTCTCGCGCAGCCGAACGCCGCAACCAACTGCAGCTCTGGACTGAAGTCGTGCGGGACGTACAACAATGGGAGCGGTATGGCGGTCTGCTGCTGCGCTGGGACTGAGACCTGTCAACTCGGAGCCACGAGCTGCGGATATCTGAGTCGCGAAGAGAACCACAAAGGCACCATGACGACGTCGACGTGGGCTGTGTTTGGGATCTTCGCTGCGCTCATCGTCGGCCTCGCTGTCTTTGCAGTCTTCTACTGCGCGAAGCGACGCAAGAACCAGCGCGCCGCAGCACAGCAATACGCGATGCAGTAGCTCGCTAGGAGATCAGAACTATCGGAGCTGAGATCCTAGCATTCAGTTTGTACACGTAGTACATGTGAAGTGAACACTTGAATGGAAGTTGCTATTGACTTGGAAAGTGCTCAGATGTGAGTTCGTCCTTGGCAATGCGATACTGGGATGCATGAGCTGGCGTGGTGCTCTCGATGCACGTGCGTCCGATTGAAACTGGACGAGGATCTGGTGCGTTTCATCTAACGATGCCGAGCCGATAGCGATCTCTAAGAACCAAGTTGGAGAGCTCAAGCTCGACTTGGCGGAGTCCAGAGCAGATTTTGACGATGTTGAGTAGCGATCGCAATACCAAGCTGAGAGATTGGAGGTAACATCGAGTCCTGACCTACCCAAGTCTGGTGTCAAGCGGCGAACCTCCGACATTATGTGATCCCTTGGCTCGAGTATAGCAGCTTGTTGCGCACTTGGACGCAGCAAACAGCGGCTCATTCTCCAATCCACTCCGTTTCAAGGCATCCCCTCGATCTTGAGCACCTCGAACTTGACCTCGACCTCGACCTCGTGTGCCATTTCGACTGTTACTGTCGACGCTGAACGCTCCCTACGATTCCAACTCAGCAGCCACTGCTTCAACCGACGCGCTTTGAGCACGACTGCACGTGAGCCGGCGCGATCGAAGCGACGGTGTGAACCCGACGACGTTCTTAAGCCCAACAGTGTGAGCAGCTCCACCAGCGACTGCTGCTTGATCACTTCTCGATCGGCTACGAAGGTGCGACACCGATCATCATCATCAACCAACCACGACCTATGGTCTCGATTCTCAAGAGTCTGATTCTCGTGACTGCTGCGCTCGTCGCTGTTGCCTCTGCTGAGCCCGAGGCTCCGCACAAGACTGGCGTGTACTTTCGTCCGAGCGGATCGAGCGTGTCGGGCGTTCCTGGGACGACTGCGCCATACCGTCGCTCGCCATGTCCAGGGCTCAACTCGCTCGCGAACCACGGCTACCTTCCGCGCAACGGGCAGAACATCTCGCGTGCGGTGCTTGCAGAGGCACTCATGTCTGTCTACAACCTCGGCAGCGACCTCGCGACGATCCTCGCAAGCCAAGCCCCAGATCCATTTAGCCTCGACTTTCTCAGCACGCACAACTACATCGAGCACGACGCGTCGCTCGTGCACGCAGACGTGTACTTTGGTCGTCCACCGATCGAAGTGAACGCGACACTAGCTGCCGACTTCCTCGCGCGCACGAACGCACAAGGCACGATCGGGATCGAGCAAGTCGGCAAAGCGCGCAAAGACCGCTATCGCGCCTGCGTCGCAACGAACCCAAACTGTACGTTCGGGTCTGCGCAAGCGAAGAACGGGTTTGCAGAAGGCGCTGCGCTGATCGCTGCCATGGGTGGCCGCAAGAACAACGACACGATCTGCGTCGCGCACGCGCACTCGTTCTTGGTCGACGAGCGCATCCCGAGCGACTACATCAAGCCGACAGTCGCGATCTCGCTCGCAGATCTCGGTGCGTACTCGCTCAAAATCGCAGCATTCGCGCAGTAGACACTGCGTGCATATGAGCTTGTGTATCTTCAAGTGTCTGTCGATTGCAGTCTCTTTCGTCACAGAGCGTGTAATGATACATGCTGTTGGAGAGGTTCAAGTGTCCACCATGACGCGACAGCTGTTGAATGCACAGAGAATGTTCATCGTGTTGTCGCGAGTGTATCATGTAAAGGCGCGATCTGGTCCATACGAGCAGCTCGAACGCACCACATCAGCGTCTTGAGGAGAGCGCACTCACAAGCACTCGCATCACTGCAGCGCTCTCATCTTTCAAAGACGCTTACGTATCGCGATCGAGACTGGTTTTCTTGAACATGAGCTCCAGCTCGCGGTGTACACACGCTCGCTCGCTCTCAGGTCATCGCGAGGAGCTCAGCAGTAGCAGCACCTTTGGAATCGATCGCAGCAAAGTGGAGGTCGTTGCGGCTCATCGACAATGGCGACGTTGTCAAAGAGTTCTGTATGCAGTAGACGTGTTGGCAAAAGGTACCAGCATCCTGTGCTCTACAGAGCGTGCTCGCATCAATTCAATCAGCGGCGTCTTTGATATGCTGTGGTGACAAGTCGCCGCGCATTAGTGCGCTGAAGCGACGCTCTGTACGCTACGAGGTGCAGTCGTTGAAGCGCACGATGTCTTGATGCCCTGGTGCATCGCGCAACGACGTGCTGCTGCAGCGCCAGCTGACGATGCGACTGGACCAACGGGAAAGCGAGCCAGCGAACACCAGTGTCAAGCTCTCTCCTTGATGTGCCTTCTCGCATAGACTGCGTCAACGTCTTCGCTCCCTCCACTCGCTCGCAATGCCTCATTCTCCTATTTGCCTCGCTCCCAGAGCAGCAAATCCCAGCGCCGCCACCATGGTCTCCGTCGCCCAGATGTTCCTCGCTGTTGCTACTGCGCTGGCCACGACGCTCACTGCTCCCGTGGATGCACTCGGTGTCGGCGCGTACTTTCGTCCGATCGGTCCGACCGTATCGGCTGTGCCAGGCAACACGGCACCGTACCGCCGCTCGCCGTGCCCAGGGCTCAACTCGCTCGCGAACCACGGCTACCTCCCGCGCAACGGGCAGAACATCTCGCACGCGGTGCTCACGGAGGCGATCATGTCTGTCTACAACCTCGGCAGCGACCTCGCAGCTGTGCTGGTGAGCCAAGTGCCCGAGACGTTCAGTCTCGACCTCCTGAGCACGCACAACTTCATTGAGCACGACGCATCGCTCGTGCACGCCGATGCGCACTTTGGTCGCCCGCCAAACGAAGCGAACCTGCTCCTTGTCGCCGACTTGCTCTCGCATGCCGACTCGGACGGTCGCATCAGCGTCGAAGCAGTCGGCAAGACGCGCAAGGACCGACTCGCGACGTGCCTCGAGAAGAACCCCGAGTGCTCGTTCACAGCAGCGCAGGCGCGCACGGCGTTTGCAGAAGGCGCAGCGTTCATCGGCGCGATGGGCGGTAAGACGAACGACTCGATCAGCACGGCACACGCGCTTTCGTTCCTCGTGCTCGAGATGATCCCAGGCGACTTTACGAAAGCCGAGACGCCAATCTCGCTCGTCGACCTCGCGACGTACTCGTCCAAGATCGCTGCGTTTGCTGCGTAGAGAGAAATAGTCCAAGTGTGCTTTTGCTTGTGTTTGTAGCGATGAGAGTGTGACTGGTCATGGTAATCGGTCAAAGACGACAGCATGCTCAGAGGAGACTGCGATGTTTGGCAATGGAGCTCGTCCGTGCGTTGAGTATCTGGTTGCCAAACTCTGTTGATACTTGGTGCTGTAAGAGCGCAAGCCCAGCATCATGTACTGCGTTCTATCGAACCAGACTGGATCGCAGTCGGTGGCGCTTTCACGACAGGAGGTACAGACGCTCGGTGGGGACGTCTCACCTTCTGGCTCGAAACAGGCGGTGCGAGAAGATCGCGAGTGCAAGACCACATGCAAACAACTTGGTGTACATGCGCAGCGTTTCGTAAACCGCGTGCGTCGAGGCTCTTGCCGTCTCGGAGGTGCGTGTGTACGCTGGTGGCGCGTAATCGCGCACAGCAAACCGAGCGCGTCCATTCCGGTGGTGCGTTCTATCGAGTCGAGTGACTGGAGGCTCGAGTCGCTCCAGCAGTGCGAATCGCCTACTCAAGAACGACCTTGTCTGCTCTGTCGCTCCTTTGCAGCTCCACTGTCAACGACGCAGTGTGTTTCCAGCGATGGCGTGACGCAAGTGCTCGTACTCACACTGTTGCTACTGCTGCTGCTTGTCTCTTGGTGTCGTCTGCTCATGCAGCCGAGCGACGACGCTGTTGCACATAGCAACTCGATTGGGTCGACTCGTGGATCTCTGATCGCTACGCATCGCTATCCATCCACTCGCTTGTCCATGCCTCAGGTGATCGGATTGTGCCCAAGTATCTTGCCATGCGCTCTTGCGATGGATGGCTGCGGCATTGAGAGCTAGTATCTATCATTCTCCATTTGGGCTGTTCGCTCGCACACCTCTCTCGACGCTTTCAACATGGTGTCGCTCATCCAAGCTCTCTTCGCTGCTGAGGTCGCGGTTGCCGCCGCTACCAGCTCAACCCAGGCGCTCGAAGTCGGCGAGTACTTTCGTCCAGAAGCTAGCGAGTTCTCGGGCGTCCCAGGCAACGACGCGCCGTACCGCCGCTCGCCATGTCCAGCGCTGAACAGCTCGCGAATCACGGCTACTTGCCTCGTAATGGCCAAAACATCAGCAAAGCCGAGCTGCGCGACGCGATCATGGGCGTGTACAACCTCGACAACGACGCGGCGCAGACGCTCCTGAACCTCGTGCCTGAAGGCCTCTCGCTCGACTTCTTGGGCACGCACAACGCAGTCGAGCACGATGCGTCACTCGTGCACACGGACTTGTACTTTGGTCAGGACCCCGCGTAGCTGAACGTCACGCTCGCAGACGACTTGCTCGCACGCGCAGACGCAGATGGGAACCTCGGTGTGAACGAGCTCGCAGCAGTGCGCAAGGCGCGTCTGAGCACGAGCGTCGCGACGAACCCAGCAGTCGTGTTTGGTGCGACGCAGCAGACGCTCGCATTCACAGAGGCGTCGATCTTCTTGCTCGGCTTTGGCGCCAAGAGCAACGGAACGACTATGGGTCGTGACGTCGCGCGCTCGTTCGTGGTCAACGAGCGCGTCCCAGCTGGCTGGACGCGCGCCTCGACGCCGATCACAGTTGCAGATGTGCGCACCACAGTCGCTCGCATCGTCGCTGCGACTGTCTGAGCGACCGCGAGTGTGAATGAATCAAGTGATTGATTGCCTGTTCGTCGTTCTTCTCTATCGCTTGCTATGCCATCTCTCTCGTACAATGGACAGCAGCAGCAGACTCACATAAGCAATGGTAGCTCTTTGAGCAAGAAGCGCGCGACGATCGACGGGATGTGGTCAAAGCCTTGGCACTCGAGATGGCTCGGTCGCGGCAGTCGCGCATGAACCACGTAGTCGTTCACACAGACCTCAAACTTATGCTCGAGCGCGCACTTGGATGTTGCGAGACGCGCGAGCGAGCTGCTCGGCCAGCGATTTGTCGTCTCTTTGTCGTAAAAGTGCTGGCAGTACGCGCACTCGGGGATGCCGTAGCGTGCATCGAGCGCCACGTGCTTCTTGCTCCAGTGCGTCACGACTCGCTTGAGCTCTTTCAGCTCCTTGAACATGCGTAGGATCTGTAGCGTCGTAGTGCTCGTGTCGACTGCTTCACTCGTAGCGGCAGCAACAGGAGCCGAGGTGGCAGCCGTACCAGTCGATGTCGTCGCTTCAGTGCTTGTCGCGAGCGCAACGTTGGCGAGTCCATCGGCTTTTGCAGACGTGTTGCTCGCGACAATCACATTAAGCACGAGACACGCATCGCCATTGCTGCCGGTCGTTGTGTCTACGACGTCTACGTGGTGGACTTTGAACAGGAACGCGATGCTCTGCTTGATGCGATCAGAGATTGGCGGCGCAGGTGCGAGCGCAGTGCTGCGCGAAGGGTTCAGCGACAGCGCCGTGGCGACGCTCATGACTGCGTGTTGAGGCTTGAAGACTTGAGCGCTTGATAGCAAATGGCAAAGTGACCAAGCTTGCGCGTGCCCTGCGTGTCAGTCGAGGCGATTGTGGGTGCATGTGTACCCATTTACCCATCAATCACGTGACTTGTCTCACACTCAAAAGAATCAGCACATAGAATCACTAATCAAAATCAGAACCCAGTGAAGTGATTGATCAATCGATATGCATGCATGGATGTACAGCATCGACTGTTGTTGTCTCTACAGTCTCCTTACGTATGAGCTCGCTACACGATGTAGTCGCTCTCGAGCCTGCGCTGTGCGCTGAGTGTGCGTGCGCGACGCGGTTGGCGACGTGGACTCGGCGTCTGCGCGTGGCTGTAGCTGCGACTCGTGCCAAAGCGAAAGCGGCGGTGGGACCGGAGCGCAAGCGCGTGCTTGACAAAACCATTCTGTGCGTCGTAGTAGCCGTCACGGCTCGTGACGCTGCGCTGGAGCACGATGCCGAGTAGCGTGAGTCCAACGAGCGCAGCCAAGTAGCCCCACCACGCACTCGGGACAGCACTGAGCCACGGCATGTCGCCTTTGCTATCGACACGGAAGCGCTGGAGCGTGTCGCCACTCGGAAAGTCACCAGCAAAGTACCCGACACCCCAGACAGCGAGTCCAGCGCCGAGGAAGCTCGTGAGCACAATCAGCGCTGGCTTCTCGAGACACACTGCGAGCATGCCGCCTGCGAGTCCGAGGATGATCGCCAGCGCCAGGAGCATAGCGTTCGGATTACTCGCGTACAGCTTGTGTCCGACGCCAGCGTTGAACGTGACAGCGAGGAGCACGCCACAGGCAGCGCCGACAGCGAAGATGCCAGCGTAGTACAGCGCCATGACGATGCATCCGATCACAAGTCCGCCAGCGACGAATGCGATCCACGACGCTGCGACGACATACGACTCGGTGCTGAACATGCTCTCGACGCCACGCGCGACTGCGAGACCACCGCCGACAAAGCCACAGGCAAATACGCTCGCGCGGAAGAGGCGGTAGCCAGCCGCGCACATGCCGAGCCCGACGACGATAGCTACGACTGCGAGGATCCCAGGCGCGATCTTTGCGTCGCCTGTGGCTTGCAAGAGCTGCGAGGCTGTGTACTTAGTTCTATCATTCGTACCATCGCTTGGGGCTGCGGATGTAGCATTGAGCGTCGAGGTGTCGCTTACAAGGCTGGATGTGCGCTGTTGCTGCTGTTGCTGATGTTGCGCAGTAGCGCCATGTAGCGCAGCGAGCGCAAGTACGAGCGTGAAGTAGACGAGCAGCGCATTGTGTGCGCTACACGTGCTGCGCATTGCGCCTGCTGCTGCGACTGCGTCGACGAGAGATGGCGAGTGTGACGGATGCTGGCGAGTGCGCTGTGTTCTGCTGACACTATCGCAAGTCACTGTCGCGTGTGGCATTTTAGAAATAGTCGAGCGGAAGAAGTGGAACGAATGGAACGAATGAATGGCGAGCGAGCCAACGAGAGCTCGATGTGCAAGGCGGTCGTGTGTCGTTCCGATAGCTCTCCATCGAGATGGTAGCTGTGGCGCATGGCATGTATGTATGGTGGTCGTGCGCCAGATGAAGCGAAGCCAATGGCCAAGTTGAAGGTGGCTTTCAAGATCAACTCAAGAAGTTGTTTCGATACAAACATTAAGTGAACGACTATTTTGAGTTAATGCAAGGTTATTTATTTACATAATTTATAGCAAATAAAACACATATTTTAGTTTTAAGCACAAAGAACGCATTTATTGCGCTTATTGAAGATGCACTATGCTAACTTTCTCAAGATGACCATTTATGTTTGCGAATGGTCAACCATGGCTCGATCAACGTGGCGCTGACGCTCAACGGCGGAACACGATCGACATGACATGACAAGTGCTGCTGCCATCATTCACACTTCTATTGCTCATCAAGACAGCAACGCATCTTCTGCAGCCTACAGTTCCACATGCCACACATGGACAAAGTTTCGAGCAGGCAAATACGTTTGTGGCATTGCTACTTGGCTACATGCTACGAATCGTACGTGCTACGCTCTCTCTCTCTCTCTCTCTCTCTCTCTCTCTTGTGTTGTTGCTGGGGTCGCACATAGACACACACATCGCGACCCAATGGTCACATCCATGCGCTTAGACGTGGTGCGCGCCGCTCGTCGCCTGTGCGCCGCCCTTGCCTGCGCGGTGCTTCTTGTGGTCCTGACCGTGCGCAGTCTTCTTGAACTGCACGACCATGCCGATGATAAAGAGCACGATCTCACCGGCGACGTACGCCCACCAAGCCGCTGGGATCTCGTAGACCCACTCGCCGTCCTCGCCCTCCTCGGTGCGGAACTCGTCAAAGTCCGTGCCGTTCGGGTAGCTCCCGGCAAAGTAGCCGATCCCGGCGACAAAGAGCTCGGCACCGACGAACGCCGTCGCGACGATCAGCACTGGGCGCTCGATCTTGAGCGCGAGGACGCCGGCGCCAATGCCAAAGAGCACGGCCATGATCACGAGCACGATGTCTGGGTTCTCTGGGTACAGCTTCGGGCCGAGCGACGTGTTGAGCGTGAACGCGAGGAGCACACCGGCCGCTGCGCCGCCCAAGAAGATCCCAGCGCTGTAGAGGTATAGCACGAGCGAGCCAAGGGCGATGCCGCCGAGGAAGAACGCGACCCACGACGCAGTCGCCATCCACGTCTGGCTCTTGAACGCCGCTTCGGCGACGCCAGCGAGGAAGACACCGCCGACGACAAAGCCACAGGCAAAGACCGTCGGGCGGAAGAGACGGTAGCCAGCGAGGCAGATCACACCGCCGACTGCGATCGCAGCCGCGGCGACGAAGCTCGGTCCGACCTTGATGTCGCTCGCAGCGTCGACGAGGTGCGTCGCAGTCTTGTTGGCGTCTTCGTGCGCTGTGGCGTTCGCGCTCGTGTCGTTCTTCGCAGCGTCAATAAGCGTCGCAGCGAAGAGCTGGAGCAGCAGCAGCGCCGAGAAGAAGCGCGTCGTTGGTGAGGATGGCGCCATCGTCGTCGTCGAGAGCTCTGCTTCGCTTCTTCTTGTTCGTTGGACGCGGGGAGTCTGCGAATGAATGATGCGATTGATCTGCTCGAGCGTCTTGTCTGGTGAAGAAGAGCTTCGAAAGAGAATAACGGATGCCTGATTTTTCGTACTTTAGTGAATCAAAACTACCGTGTGGGTGCACTGTCTTGTGATTTGATGAAATCCTGCATGTAAAGCACAATGATTCGCTGAAAAGAAGTAATAGGCAAGATTCGTACTTTGTTGAATGAGATGAATGGGTTCGCTTTCTGTGGCGACAGGCTATAATTTAGAGCAGTCCGAGTTGAAGCACTTGTGAGTGCCACGCACTTGGCACCTTTGCTAGATGCGCTGGTACGGCGCAGCAGGCGTCAACGCTGTCATCCGAGCGGCCCTATCTGCTGCGATCGCTTCGACTTCGATCCACTCGCGCTGCTTGTCACTTGCAGTCGACGGTGGCAGCGGCTCGAGTGCGCGCTGGCGCAGTTGTTTGCACTGCTCCCGCACGCTCCACGCGACCAACACGGCGAATGCAACGACGTAGAGCCACGAGACCCACGGCATCGCATCGCTGCTGTCGTTGTGCTTGAACAATCCGCGCCACGTTGGGAATGCGCCGACGTAATAGCCGACGCCGTAGAGCCAGCAGTATGCGCCAATAGCGCTCGTGCTTGCAACGATTGCAATGCGCTCATAGTGCACAGCAAGTGTACCACTTGCGACTGCGAGCGTCGTTGCAACAAGTGCAAACAGCGGACTCGTGTCGGTGTCGACTGCAAGTCTTGCGACAGCAAATGCGCTGAACGCGAGTGCGACGCCAAGCGCACTGCCAATTGCAAACGTGCAGATCGCTGGCCGCAATCCCACGAGTGCGCCAACAAGCGCACCGCCGCAGACAAACGCGGTGACGCAGAACACGATTGCGCCGGACGAGTTGCTCTGTGCGAGCAAGAGTGCAGCGAATGCAAACAATGCGCCGCCAGCGACAAAGCCGAGCACTTGCGCAATGTGTGCGTACCACGCGAGTCCAAAGACGCACAGCACCGGACCGAACACGAGCCCAACGATCGGTGCTGCGCGCTCGAGCACGCGCGTAAAGCCATCGAGGTGGAGCGTTGTCGCGGTGTTTGTTGTTGTTGTTGTCGCCGTCGTGTTTGAGTCCTCTGCCGCAACGCTTGCAAGCGCTGCGAGCGAGAACAGCAGGAGTAGCAAGTGGAGCGAGCGATGTTGCGAGTGCATGGCGACGCAATGGAGTTGTCGCGCAAGACGTTGTTGGACGTCGACCTGCGATCAGCAACTGAGCATTGTGCAGGCGCTTGCACAGATGCTGCTGCTCTTGCTGATGGAGATTTCTATCGACTCGATCGATCGGTTGCAGTTTGGTTTGCGCTCTCAACCCATTGGGTTTCGACTTGATGAATGTATGCTGTAACGGATGCTCTGCATCAACAAGAGCAAGAGCAAGTTTGCTCTGCTGTCGTTGCCGCAGACACACACGCATGCAGTTCAAGCAAAGGCAACACGCACATGCAAGGCGTCTCTTCGTTGCTGAAGCATTGGCCGATGTCGTGCACGATGTAAAGGCAACGAGCAGTGTGTTGCCGCACGATGTGATTCCCATTGATTCACTTGCACACGCCTCCTGAAGCAAAACCGACATCTCAGAGCCATGAATAGCTCTGTACGTGCGTGCGTCATGCGCCACCAGGTCCGCGCTCTTCGCTTCGCTTGCTGTCTCGCAATCACACACAGCAGCATGCGCCAGATGCGTCCGCTCGCTGCTTCTGCTGTGTCTGCTGCGCACTGGCTGTCGCTGTCACGAAACGACGCGTTTGTGGAGCTCGGAGAAGCATGGAGCGCACGGCGCCGCTTGAAGCTCATGAGATTCAAGTGTGTGACAATGGTTGGTGCCTGTATGTGGGAGAGCAAGTGTCGCTAGCCTCGTTATCATGTGTCCTACGAGTGCGTGTAGACGAGTGCTGCTACGAAGGCTGGCCGACCTCTGCTGCTCGGAATGCACCAAATGCTTCGTGAATGAGCTCGAGCTGCTCCTGGAAACACGCCGCGTCGGGGTCGACCGTATGCGGCTGCGGCTGCGACTGCGACTTCTGTAGTGCAGCAGACTTGGCAATCGAAGGCGTTTGCAGCCACATTGGTGTTTCCTTGGCTGCTGGTGCTGCGTTTGCTGTTGGTGGTAGCGTGCGCTTGCTCGCGCTGCGCTTGTCCTCGACGTCGTTGGCACGACTGCTTATGTTGTTGCGCACTGCAGTCGGTGCTTGTGCAGCGACCGCATCGTCGAGCACTGCTGGCAAGAGCTGCAGCATGCGCATGACATCACCACGTTGCGCTTCGTACAGCAGTAGCTGCACGCGTGCAAAGCTACTGCCGGCGCTCTCAATGCCATCGTGGTCATCGTCAGCATCAATGCGCATGCGCTGTTGTTGCTGCACATGTGCAGCGCACTGGCGAACGAGACTGCGCACGTGCTCAGCAAGTGTCGTCTCACGCGCTGCAAGTGCATGCAACGACTCGCTCTGCTTGTTCTCGCGCTCTGATGCGTCTTCAAGACGTGCAAGCAACTGCAAACAAACAAGCCAACAAGCAAACAAGTCAGCCAGCTGATACATTTGTGAGTTGTCCACTTGCAAGCGACACTTGAAGCAATATTGCTGCACTGGTTCTGCACACAACCTAACGAACCTGTTCGTGCTTGACGTTCTGTTGCTCTGTGAGCTCGACTGCAGTCTCCAAAGCACACTCGACGCGCTCGTAGCGTGCTGAGAGGCTCTCGAGCTCGCTCGCCATGCGCTCCAGCTGCTGCATCTTGCGTGCGAGCGTCTGCGACTGCGTCTCTTTCGCTGTTTCCACGTCCTGTAGTGTGCTTGTGAGCTGCTGCACGTGCTGCTCGAGCGCTGCAACGTGCTGTGCACAGTCGTGCAGCATACTGAGCTCGTCATCGCGCTCGCCCAGTGCATGCTGGAGCTTTGCGACGTCGTGTGTGCGCGCTGCGACCTCAAGCGATGCCTACAAATGCCACCGGCGCATTGTACTGTGTCATTCGTCCATCGTATTCAAGCATGAGGTACAGACAACCACAGACGTACCTGCGCGAGCTGCTCCTGTGTGCGCAAGTGCCCCTCGTGCACTTGCTGCATCTCTTCGCGGCACACGCGCGCAGTGGCGTGGAGCTCAGCGCATGCGCAGTCGAGATCAGCACGTTCGCGACGCCACGACGCATGTGTACTTGCAATGTTGCCACTTGCTGTTGTGAGTGTGCGTTGCACATGCTCAAGCAACTGTGTGAGCGCAGACAAGTGCTGTTGCACCAAAGCGTCGCCAGTGGTGGTATCGTGAGCAGCGTCGATCACGTCGCTAAGCGATCGAGCGCAGCGTGTGAGCTCTGCTTCGAGCGCATGGCCATCTGACTGTGATGTACAGTCCGAGGTGTCGTCACCCACACGCTCGTGGTTGATTGCGTCGACTGCAGCTGCGATCGCAGTGTCGAGCTCTCGCAGACTGTCATGCAGCGTCTGTGATGCTCGTTCGCTTGTATCGAGCGCGCTTGCCTGTGCTTGGAGCTCAAGCGACTGTGTATCAAGTGCACGCTCAGTCTCTACTCGTTGCTGCTCGAGCTGCTGCTGCAGCGTCTGTGTCTTCTGAATCGCAGCGTCGCGCGCAGTCTGCGTCTCCAGCAGCTCGCGCTTCACAGTGTCGAGCTCTCTTGTAACGTGCTGGTACCGCGCGTCGCTCGCTGCGACAGCAACTTGCTGCTGCGTCTCACAGCTCTCGAGCTTTGCAGCACTGGACTGGAGTTGCGCGCGCAGCCGTTCGCTCTCACGCGTTGCGCTCTCTGCTTTGCGCGCGTAGCTGTCGATCGTCGCGAGCAGCTCGTCTTGCAGTGCTTTGACTTCATGGAGCTGCACTTGCTTCGCTGCGACCTCGTCTTGCAGCTGACTTGCGGACGCGCGCTCGCGTTCGTAGTCGCGCGTCGTGCGTGCGAGTGCAGCTTCGCACTCGGCAAGCGAATGCGCGAGCGTCTCGCGCTTCGACTCGGCCAGTGTCCGCAGCTGCGTCACGCTCGTGAGCTGTTCGCGGAGGTGCGCCTCGCGGTCGCTACTGTCTGCAGCAGTCGTGCGGAGTCGCTCGAGCTCGCGCTGGTGCTGCTCGAGCTGTGTTGTGAGCGCTGCGTTCGCTTGACGGAGCTCGTGGAGCTCGAGTGCTCGCGTCGTCGACTTGGTGTCGAGCTGCTGCCGCAGTGCGACGTGCTGCGACTGCTGCGTCTGGAGCTCAGTCGTGAGTGCGTCGAGCTGCTGCTGCTTGTGCGCAACGTCTTGCTCCTGTTCGTAGATAGTATGACGGAGCTCGGCGAGCACGACAAGGAGCTCTTCATGCCCAGTCACGTGCAGCTCGGACGCTTTAAGGTGTACAGCTTCTTCCAGCACACGGATGTACAGCTGCTGCTCTTGCAGTGCGTCGCTGTCTTTGCTGTTGTTGTTCGTATCGCTAGGGCTCTCGTGCTGACGCTCTTGCTGCGCTCTTTGGCGTCTCTCTCGATGCGTCTTGAGCTCTTCGAGCGCTTGCTCGATGCGCGTGGACTGCTCACGCTCAAGCTCCTGGACCTTGCGCCGGAGCAGCTCGAGCTCTTTTGTGCTTGTTGCTGTGGCTGTGGATCGCGTCGAAAGCTTGTCGCTAGCGCCTGTCGATGGCTTGACAGTGCCATTGAGACGCGAGCGCTTTGTACTGCCAGTCGCAGCAGCTGCAGCTGTCGTCGCCTGCTTTGCGCTCTTGGCACGCTCGAGTTCGCACGTGAGTGAGTGGATCTGCGCGTCCTGGTCCCGCACGCGCTGACTCGTCTTCTCGAGCTGTTCGTATACGGTCGTGAGTTCCTTCGCTTGCAGTCGCAGCTTCTTTGCAAGTGTGTCGATCGGATGGACGCTCGGTAGTGGGATGTGTCGTGCATCGTTGCTCGTCGCGGCGCAGTTCTCACTGCGGCTGTCCTCCTCTCGTTCATCATCGCGTAGCTGCTGTTGCTGCTGTGGGAGCTGATGCGTGCGACTGCCAACTGTGCTCATGCGCTTGTCGGTCTTGCTTCGTGGCGGAGAGCGTGGCGGTGGAAGTGGCGACATGCGTGTGGCATGTGCTGCTGCCGAGCTTCCTTTCCCTTTGCTGTTGGCAGATCCAGTGCGTGGCACAGACGCTGCTGCTTGTGGTCGTACAGGCAGCGGTGTCATAGCACTGCTGTATTCGCTTGATGGCACTGGCAGTGGCGGTCGCACTGGGGGCGGTGGTGGTGGCGGCAAAGGACTCGGACTCGGCGCTCGTGTGTGCGCCATGGATGACGCTGGCATCCTCGGCGAGTCTGGAGCGTACTCGTACCTCGAGTACGGCGACGAGAGCGCTGAGTGCGGCGCACTGCTTCGGCGCGGCGATGGCGATGATGCTAGCGACTCGGCGCCGCTTGGCTGTGGAGGGTCGAGCAGCATGTGGACACTGAATGCACCTCGCACCGGGAGCGCATTGCTCGATGCGCCAGCACTCATGCGCGGACGCTGACGCTGACGCTGATGATGTGCTTGCGGCGGTGAGCAGTCCATCGCAAGCACTCGCCGCCGAGCCCTTCACTGTCTGTGTCAGTGCGCCGAGACGTCGTGCTACAGTATGTGGAGACCACAACAGCGACGACTCAACGCCAAGCCGCCTGTTCACAGATCGGCACTGACTGTCGCTAGACAGTCAGTGCCAGAGCCAGATGGATCTGCTCGAGACGACTGCCGCTGCTGCTAACGATGACGCACATCGCGCGCTGTACGACTCGAGCCTCACGCAGCACGACGATACTGTCGCTAGTACTCAATCGACTTGTGCGACTACATCTGCAACTGCGTGGGTCGGGACGCAGCTCCGTGTCGCTGCTGTGTCAGGACTCGCTTCATCACACACTGAACCGTTCGTGCGCTTGCTCTACGCGCTCCCATCACGACGATCTCGCAGCAGGAGCAATCAAGACACACCACCAAAGGTCATGAGTCTCGAGAGCGAACACCAAGGACGCTGCCAACGCCGACGTGAACCAAACAGCAGGCGATACACTACTGTGTGGGAACATTCAAGCAGCGAGCTGGACGGCAATGCAAGCAGCGCGTTTGCGCTGCCGCCCGCGCTTGAGTACGTCGAAGTGCAAGTCTGGAACCGCTGTGCGAACGGCTTTGACGTCTTCCTAGGACTTGCGATAGTCGCAATCACGAGTCTGTTCCAGCAACAGCTGCGACTCAGCGGTCGCAGCGCTGGCGCAGCAGTGCTTCACACACCGTGGATGTGGTTCCCACTGCTGCTCTCGACCGAGACACAAGCCTCACTGCGTCAACCACCGTCACTGAGTGTCCAGCTCCGCGTCGACTTTGTCTGCGACGCACGTGCGTCTGTGATCCGGAAGCGCATTGCCCAAAGAACCAGCGGACGCACGCTCCACAGCAGTGGCGTTGACGACGTGCACTCAGACGCAGAGAGAGCTAGTGCGAACGACTCGAAGCGCATTGCAGACCCAGCGTTTGCGTTCACGAAGCCGTTTGAAGCGATCGACTGGTCGGCTGTCGTGAGCTCGAGCGTGCGCCACATCTTCTTTCACGTACGTACGTACGCGTGTGAGAGTCACGTCTAGTGGCCATTGCAATGGCTAACTGACTGACTGATGGGCTTCTCCTTCACAGGGAGATGTCGAGCGCTTGAGCGCGTTCAAGCGCCAAGTGCTCTACAGTGACGTGCTGCGCGAGCTCCAGGACGACGACGGACTCCACATCGACGACGGTCATGTTCAGGCGTTCCAGCTCGCACAGCTCTCAGCGCAGTACCTTGACCATTGCGTCGACATGCTCGCGCGCCGGTGCGACGACTACAGCGATCAGTACCGCGTACTCATCGAGACAAAGCGTGAAGTCGCAGCAGCGCGATCGCAGTTGGTACGACACCGCACGTTGTGACTGTCAGTTGAACTAACGGACAGTGTGTCGCCTGACTCACGATGCCGTTGCCTGTGGTCGCTTGCCTCCAGAAGCGGCAGCGCAATCGCTTGAAGCGCGAGCGCAATGAGCTCGACTTGCTGCTTGCGACGTATAAGAGCGTCGCCGAGCGCGAGCAGCTCCAAGGCATCTCGACCCAAGCAAACGAGAGTGACTGTGTCGGCGACCATCCTCCTGATGCATTGTTCACACTACGAGGACACTTGACGTCCTCTCCTCTCAAGCACCAGATAGAAGAACAAGCCGTCTCGTTACCATCTCAAGCCCTCGTTGCCAAGCCTGCGTTCCTCGTGTCGTGGGAAGAGCGCGAGCGCAAGCGCAAGCTCGAGAAAGAGCGATCGAAAGCCACGCGCATTGCGACAGAGAAGCAGCGGGTCGAGCAGCTCACAGAAGAGCGACGGATGCGTGAAGCACATGAACAGCGGCTCTCAACACTGGTGGGCCGCGCACGAGACCGAGCGGCGACGATGATCCAGTCGTTTCTTCGCACGCGCCTGCATGAGCGCAAGCGCGAGCGCGTCGCGAGAGCACGCGATGCTGCCGTCACGCTCCAGAGTTGCGTGCGCGCGTACATGTGTCGTCGAGCGTACCCTGCACGGCGCGAACAACATCGCATGACGCTGGAGCAGCGCTGCATGATGCAGAGCGAAGCCGAGACGCACGCGTTCGTTCAGAGCGAGCAAGCGCACATGCGGATGCTCGAGGAAGCATTGGCGAACGATCGCATTCGAGCGAGCGTCGATGACAGCGATGAGCATGGCGATGAGGCAGTGCGCAAGCCAGATGTGAGTGCGCTCATGGCGATATGGCGCACACTGCGACGCATCTTCACACTCGCACACGCTGCTGCGGGTGGCGACGACAACTGCGACGAGACTGGAGCTTTGAGCGGATACCAAGCGCTCTTTGCACAACTTGATGGTCGACACGACGGTATGATCGACCGCGCAGAGCTGCGCATCGGTGCACGCGCGCTCGGGGTCCGCATTGACCGAAAGCTCACACGCGTGTGCGTTGTCGCTGCTTGTGACTGACACTGAGATGAAAAGAGCGAATGAGCTGACTGACTTACACGGCGTCTGCTCTTGTCTGTGTAGACTCATTGCGTTCGTGCGCGCCAAGTGCGGCGACGAATCGCGTCCACTCGTGATCAGCTACGCCCAGTTCGTCCGTGGGTTTGCCTTGCCAAGCGATCTCAACACTGTCGGCAACGTAAGCAACACTGTCGGCAACATAAACAACATTGTCAGCAACATAAGCAACATTGTCGGCAACGTAAGCGACAGTGTTGACAATGTTGACGATGTCAAGGAGCACGACAGCGCAGACTCGAACGACACTGATGAAGACGATGCGATCTCGCAAGTCGCGCGCGCAGTCGATACGCTACGCGACAGGATCCGAACGGCTGCAACGCTTCATCTCGAAGCAAAAAGCAAGTCGACTGGAAACTACAAGGCGTTCCGCGACGCACTGGCGTTTGTGTTTCAAGAAGTCGACGTCGATGGCAACGGGGAACTCGACGTCCTCGAGTTGGTCGCGTGTATGCAGTCGATTGGACTCGACGTCTCCGTAGACAACATCACGCTCCTGCGCGAGTGCTTTGGCTGCAGCGACGACAGCGACCGCATCAGCATCGCAGAGTTCACTTCGTTTGCCCTTGCGCGTGCGACTGCCGACAACGAACAGCTCGGTCTCGTTGGCGCAAAGCTCCGCGACGCAGTGCTCCAGCGCGTCTGCACAGCGCGGCAGCAGACTACGAGCATTGACGACGCAGTGCGGCTCGTGTTCCGGCGCGCATACCCACGCAAAGCGCAGCAGACGTGCTCGGTCGCAGTGTTTGCCAAGACGCTCGAAGCACTTGAACTCGGTGTGAAGCCAGCGCAGCTCGCGCGTCTGGTCTTGCGTCTCGATACGAACCGCGACCAGTCGATCTCATTTGCCGAGCTCCTCGTGTGGCTTCGACTGCGCAGTGCAAATGAGCGTACTGATGGCTCTGTCCTCGATGATCGCAGCAAGCGCCAGCCCGGTCCACCGACAGACACACGCACAAGCAAAGCACATCTCGATGCCGCCGCGCAGGTCAGCAGTGTCCGCACTGCGCTGCAAGCAGCAGTGAAGCACGACGAGACACGCTTGCTCGACTGGTTCCACAGCCTCACTGGCGCACTTGTTGCTGCGCCAGTGCCACTGACACTATCGCAGAATCAACAGCAAGTCATGAAAGTCCGCGTCGGCGTCTTCAAGACTGCGTTGCGCGCCAAGATCAGTACGTCGAGCGTCCCACTCGCGCTCATTGAGCTCGCACTGCAGCAGCTCGACAGCGACCACAGCGGCTGGGTCACAACACACGAGCTCCAGCGCTGGACGTTCCCACTCCGAGACCTCCACGAGCTCCTGCAGATGATCACAGCCTGTTGGCAAGTCGAAGAGACCAAGCTCGCAAGCGCCGCATCGACAGACAGTCGTGACTTTGCTCTCGAGCTCTACCGCCGCTTTGACGCCGATGGCAATGGCGTGCTCGCTCAGCGCGAGATCCGCGGCGGCTTGGCGTCGTTTGGCGTGCAGCTCAAGTCAGAAGAGGTCGCGACGCTCACGCAGGCGTTCGATAGCGATGGCGACGGCTGCTGGAGTCGCACCGAGTTCTTCGCACTCGTGTACAAGCTCTTCCCGCATGCGATCTTTGCTTCTGTGAGCAGCGTCTCGGACGCTCCTGTAGACACTGGCACCACCAGCGACAGCACCATCGCTATCAAGGGGGACGCTGAGCTGCTGGTCTCAGCAAATGAGGACAACGACTATGCAAACGACGGCTTCCTCTCGTCTGCTAGTAGCAGCGCAGCGTCTGCAGCGTCATCGTCTCGTCGCGACTCAAATGCGTCGTCAGCAGCATCGCTTGCGCCAAGCACCACCGACCGAGACAAACGACCCATCGCCGCGGACTACAGCGAGGACTTTGACTAGGACGTTCCATGACGTCGTTCATTCTATGAGCTTGGACGTCTCACTCAGCACTGGCAGCTTCACCACGTGACCTGTCGGTCCATTTGCAACACTGAGGACGTCGATCGCTTCGTCGTCGTCGTCTTCGGCGTCATCCAACACGACCTGGTCTTCGCAGCCTTGGACAACGTCGACAAAGACGTAGAGCAGCAGCGTCGGGAGCGCGAGGACTGTGAGCACGACAGTGTAGTCGCCGTGCAAGTTCGTCTGCGCCCATGGATTGAGGACGTAGTTCAAGAGCCCAAACGCAAATGCGACAGTCGCCATGAACGCCTGGAGCGTGCCATTGAGCTCGGGTGGGAAACACATCACTGGGTCATTCAAATGGGTCATTCAAATGGGCATGAGAGACACAATCTGGGTTAGAATGAGTTTGACCCAATGACCCATCAGTAAAGAACGCAGTACGGCGTACTAATGTAGGCGAACTGGAGCGAGTAGAGACACGCTTGCGCCATGGCGTAGACGACGAACGTGAGGAGCTGGACAGGAAGCGACGGCACGAGCAAGAGCGTAATGAAGAGCTGCACGAGCGCGAGGCACGCAAAGAAGATCGCTTTGAAGCCGTAGCGGTCGATCACGTAGCCCACGAGCGGCGAGTACAGGAATGTCCCGTTCACAATCACGGGGTACAAAAAGCTCGTGTACGCGCTCGCGGCGTGTGGGTCGTTATTCGGCGCGAGCGACACAAGGAGACTCGGGATCGCGCCGCCTGCGAACGCAAAGATGAGCGAGATCCAGCCAAAGAAGACTGCAAAGTACCACAGGTCCCCGCGCTTTAGCTGCGTCTTCATGCCATCGACAAGTCCATTCGGTGTCTGGACAAAGCGTGAGAGAGATCCACCAGTCAGACAATGAGAGCAATGAATGACCCATGTCAGCGGGTCATTCAGCGAGCGACCCACAACACGAACGAACCTTGATCTGCGGCTTTTCAATGCGGCAGCACGGGACTGCGAGTGACTCGGCAGGTCGTACGATCGAGTTCGTTGGGAAGAGCAGAAAGCACAACGCCATGCACACTGCGACGAGGATACTACGATACAATAAAACCCACCAAAATGGGTCAGATGGGTCAATCATAATTACGACCCAAACCAAGCGATGGGTCAGTCACGTACGTGTAGCCTTGAAAGAACGTTTCGCGGGTCACACCGTCGAGCTCGAGCGCCATGTAAATGTACCCAGAGCAGTTGAACAGACTCGCGAGCGTGCTGCACACGACGCCTTGGACGCGAAAGAGCTGCAAGAGCTGGAACGCGGCGAGGTACGCGCCCATGCCGCCGGCGCCAATGAGCGCGTACCCACCAATGATGTACGCGCCCGTGCCAGTCGCAGAGTCGCCAGTCGCGAGCGCAATGTTCCCAACCAGTGTGAGCGCTAGGCCGACGAGCGCCGTGACGCGCGGACCGCAGACGTCGAGGACGACGCCAAACACGGCGTTCGCAGCGCTCAGACAGAGGAAGCTCGTGGAAAAGACGTACTGGAGGTGGATCTCTTGCGCAGGACATGGCGTGGACGACGGGGTCGCGAGTGGGTCATTCAGAGTGGGGTCTTCATTGTGGAGACTGGGGCGACAGAGCTCGGACCACTGGCCTTCACGCACGAGTGCAGCGTAGATCGGTCCAAAGCCGAGGATGAGACCGCCGGACGTGAACAGCACGACAAACGCCGCGACGACAAACATCGTGTCTTTCGACAAGCGGCACGTGCCAGTGGCGTTGCTGGTGTCGTCTGGACCGTCCATTGTGTCGTCTGCAGTGTACGACGGTGCATAGTGTGCAGTCTGGTCGCTATCGCGCCGACTCGAGACGTATGGCGAAGTAGCAGCGGCAGTGGACAAGCGGACAGCGTCATCATCGCCAGCAGCAGCAGCAGCGTCGTCCTCTTCTTCGACGAGTGTTTGGAGCTCGCGCTCGAGAGCGTCGTCGACACTGTCGTAGTGTTTGCTCGGTGAATGCGCGAGCGATGCACTGAGCCTGTGGTCTGCGCTGGACGTGCGCGCATAGTCGTGTGCGTGGTATCGCAGTGCGCGTGGTACAGCGCTGCTGCTGTTGGTGTTGCTGTTACTGCCAGTGGAGAGTGCAGCAATGTCGCCTGCGCTACGAACTGCAGCAGACGTTGCGCGGCGGAGCGTCGGGACGCGGTTGCTTGCGACTGTCAGAGGCGCAGACGGCAGCGCTTGCAGATGCGAGTGATCGTAATCGTGCAGTGCAGACGACGATGGCGAGACATCGCGCAAGTCGACTGGTGTCGAGTAGTAGCGCGGTCGCGCGCCAACAAAACTGCTGCTGCTGCGGTACCGCTCGTCCTGCAGGTCTCGCGACGACGCCATGCGCAAGACGATGTAGTGCTGCGACATGGTCTACCACAACACATGCACAGACTTGTGCTGCTGCTGCTGCGTACGAGTGCTGACGACTGATGACGCTGCGAGCGTCCGGTGGATAAACGAACGATCGGCACGAGCACTTGCAGCACGTTTCGTCGATTAGGTCTTTGTCGTGTTCAACTTCGGTTTTTATCCGATAGAACTGCGGTGGGGTGGACCACACGATCCATTCAGGCAATTGATTCCAACCAGTAGATACAAAGCGCTTGCAACAAGCGGAAACACATTGCATCAAGCGAGCAGCGAAACAAGGACTAGTTGACCGGATCTGGCGTGCACCACGCTAATCCCA
>JAASFN010000108.1:0-40281 GCA_023333795.1 Globisporangium rhizosaccharum
GCGCACCAAGTCCAAGCGATGCTCGCGCACGTCGACCACGTCGTGTACAGAGACGCAACGAGCGCAGCGAACATGGTCGATGCGATCCTCCATGAAGACAATGCGACTGCGTTCTTTGCTGCTGCATACATCTCGGACCTCGAAGTCGCAGGACCCAGCGCCTCGGCGCGTGGCCGCTTTGCGTTCGCATTGCTGTACAACCAGAGCATCCCGCGGTCGCTGCCAGTTGGGCTTGAGACGCTGTCGGAGGCGTACTGCCAAGCCACGCGACCGGATCAACCGTGTCGCCTCACTGTGAAGACTGGGACGCTGGCGTTCCAGCCCGAGCCGCATCTCAACAGCAGCACCGCTAGCGCAGACGCTGATGATGATGACGCGCTCGCGCTGTCTATCGAGAGCAGCTCCTTGGACTCCGACCCGGACCCGACTGTGGACCTCGTGAACCGCATCGTGCTGGCGTATTACCTCCTCTTCACGCTCAGCTCCATTGTGTCGTACTACGCGACGCCGGTCGTGAAAGAGCGCGAGAGCGGCCTCAAGCGCCAGCAGTACCTCCACTTGGCCTCGCACGCAACGTCGCGTCTGTACTGGAGTGCGCACTTTGCGTTTGACTACAGCGTCTACTTGGTCGCGACTGCAGCTGTCGTCGCAGTTGTCTATGTCTTTGCAACGTCCGTGACGAGCGAGATGCTCGTTGTCTGGAGCCTCGGCCTCGTGCTCTTTGGCGCTGCTGTGCTCCCGTTCACGTACGCGACGTCGCTGCTCTTTGCGTCGCACTCGTCGGCGCAGTCGTTCCTCTCGTACGCGTCGCTCTTTCAGATCCTCGCAACGATGGCGATCGCCGCCATGTCCATGACGCCAGGACTGTGTGTGAAAGTCCACACCATTGCGCTCGTGCTCCAGTGTCTGCCGTTCTACGCACTTGGGATGCTCGTCTTGAACGTCGCGACGGTGCAGTTTGCCTCGGAGCGCGCACAGTGCGTCGCGCTCTCGACTGCCAGTAGCAGTGGCAATGGCCACGACGCCACGGGTCTCTTGACGTCGCTGCGTGCGCCAGAGCCGTCGATCTGGGACTGGAGCGTGAGTGGGCGCTACTTTGCCGCGCTCGGAGTCAGCGCCATCGTGTACTCGCTCGTGCTGCTCGTGTGTGACGAAGCGCAGATGTACCCGACAGTAGTCGCCTCTCGGCTCGAACGGATGTGGACAGCGATCACGCGCGTCTTCTGCCGTTCATCCGGAACAGCAGCTAACGACTACGACGCAGTCGCGACTGGCGCAGACGCACGTCCGAGCGACTTGGAGAGCGCAAAGCACAGTCTCGTCGACGTCATCAACGTCACAAAGGTCTTCAACCGCAAGAAGAACGCGGTGGCGACGACGGCAGACGACGACCACGGCGCAAGCAGCGTTGCGTCAGCGAACGCGTCGGGTCAAGTCGTTGCGCTCAACGACGTGAGCTTCGCAGTCGAACGGAACGACTGCGTCGCGCTCTTGGGCGTGAACGGATCCGGCAAGTCGACGATGTTTGAGATCCTCACGGGCGGCACAGCGCCGACGCGCGGCCAGGCGCTGATTGACAACTGCGACGTCACGCGCGCGCCGCTGGACGCAAGCCAGCGCTTTGGCTACTGTCCGCAGACGAACGTCTTCTTTAGCGACCTCACTGTGCGCGAGCACCTCGAGCTCTTCCATCGCCTCCGCGCGCGTGAGCATCGCACCAGTGACCGCGAGCACACAGTCGTCGACAGTCTCTTGCGTCGCTTGGACCTGTTCCCAGTCGAGGCGACTGCGGCTGTGCACTTGAGTGGCGGGAACAAGCGCCGTCTGATGCTCGCGCTGTCGCTCTTGAGCGACGACGTGTCGCTGCTGCTCTTGGACGAGCCATCAGCTGGCGTCGATGTTGTTGCGCGGCGGCTCATGTGGCGCGTCTTGCACCAGAAGCGCGAGAGCAGTCACCGCACGAGCTGTCTCTTCACGACGCATAGCATGGAGGAAGCTGAAGCCGTGTGTGCAAACGCCGTTGTGCTCTTCAAAGGCAACCTCGTGTGGTGCGGCAGCATCCCAGACCTCAAGCAGCATGCATCGCGCGGCGTTGCGATCAGTCTCCGCCTCGACAGCGCAGTCGTCTTGGCGCCCGACCGTGTTGCAGCGTATGTGAACACTGTTGAAGCCACTCTTGGTCCGCGCGCGAGACTGATCCGCGCTGAGGACCTGGAGCGCGTGTGGACACTGTGCCGTCAGCACTACCGTCCAGTGTTTGCAGTGGCAGACAACGAAGAGTACGTTCCAGTACCAAATTGCATGCGCCGGGACGACTGGATCGCTGGTGTCGTTGCGCGGACCCAGGACACGCGAGGACTCTCAGGTGCGACTGCTGGGACGCCGCCGCTCGCCAGTAGCAGCACTGACGCGATCGAGATCGACGAGTTTGTGAAAGAGTGGCTCATCCAAGAAGACTTGGCAGCGCTCGAGCAGACTCTGTTTGCAGACCACGTGACGAGCGTCTCGGGCGAAGTCGTCAAGTCTGTTGACGCGCAGACTGCGAGTGGGAGCAACACGACTGCAGTGTACGAGACGAACTGCACGGACGCGTGTGGGCTCGCAGCGCTGTTTGAAGCGATGGAAGCGAACAAGGCGCGCTTGGCGATTGCGCAGTACAGCATCAGCGAGCTGTCGCTCGAGCGCGTCTTTGAGCAGTTCACGTCGTCGTGAGTCAGCATCAGCGAGCGAGTGTCCAAGAAGAGGTCAGTTGAAGTGGCAGGTCATAGCTTGAAAGCGTTTTCATATTTTTGAATGTTAGTTTTTTTGAGTTTTTGGAAAAGAGTTCAAAGAAGTCGATTCGAATAGACACATACAAGAATCAAGTACAAGAAAATATGCTCGCTTTCGTCACTATCAGCATTCAATCAGATGTCAGAGTCCATACTTTAAGCAAGGTTAATGCTAATGCTGCTCATCCTTGTTTTTCGCACTATGCAAAATTTGCTCGTGCTCGTCCGGTATACTCAACGCAAGCTTATTGCTTTTACTCGCGCGGCACCAGTCATTTCGCAACAGCCACACAACGCAAAACGACTGCGCCAAACGAGCAAGCAGGCGCGAGCGCAGCAGATCGGCTTGAAGCGCCAGCAGTCACGAATTGCCTTCGCTCGCACACACCAGCATCCTCATCCACAGCAGCAGCAGCATCCGCGCGCATCTATCGACCGACTACCTCGACTGTCCAGCTACAGCAGCGCTACTGCCACCCCGACCGACTGTCTGTCGTGCACTGCGTACTGCGATCGACCGAGTGCTGCCGTTCGAGCGCGCATGTAGACTCTGCGTCTACTGATTGCAATCGAGCTTGTAGACGACATCGGCGAGCGGTTCGTGGCGTGTGCATGACATGTATACGACTGCCTGTGTGTCTTGCACGTGTGCGTATGTGCGTGTGTCTTCTCTTGGAAACGTGATGATTACAAAGAATGTATGTCGCCGCCCCAGACAGTATAAACTCTTGTTATGTTGAGTGCATTAACCGACCAGGTTTTTAACAGGACTTGGCATGAACGTTTCCCATCCGACTGCAAACTGCCTACACCGTGTGTGTCTGCATGTGCATGTGTCTGCCTAAGTGTGTCTTGTGCATGTGAGTGTGATGATGACAGAATACACCCAGCTCGCTTCGAGTTGCTCGATGAAGAGAACTGTTCCGAGGGGTCACTCCCTCTTGTCTGATCACTTTCAGCCGACTGCATGTCTTGTGTGCATGTGTACGTGCATGTGTATTGATGTGCGTGTGCGTGTGCATGTGTGTGCGAGTGGAGAGCGACAGTGATGACCTCAATTATCCCTGTCCGACAGAGGAACGCATTCCTCAACGTGGAGATAAACCAGTGTAACTTTAATCTGGCTGAGTGCTCTCTCCACTCCTGCACCCACGCGTGTGAGTGATCCGCAGCGGCAGTTGAGCTGCTTGCCTACATGCGCCTCAGTGCGCTTCGTTGTCGTCGTAGCGTAGCAGAGGAAATGAAATGAGGAACTCTCACATTGGTGAGAGAGCAACATCCGTTTTGGACCGAGCTCTCACAATCAAAGGATCCAGTGACTTCATAGTTATCTGATCATTTCCACACACCTCAATCCAACCACCTCTTGTGCCTTTCGTGCTCTTTGCTTCTTGTCTCATGCTACCTGGTGCGTCCTGTCATGACTCTGGGTCTCCGCTCTGTCGTTCGCATGCCTTCGTGCACGCTGATCGCTGCGCTCATGATATCCTCGAGTGAACTCGAGCCTCACTTGACTATCTTGCCACCGTTGACGCCTCTTGCTGACTTTCGTCACGTCCACATGCTATGAGGCATGTCCTGACTGCATCGAATTGCACTTGCGTCTCGAGTTGCCAACCACTACGCTCGTGACGTCCTAGTGCGAGATTGCGATTGTTGAACAACCACGTTTGCTTTACCAAACCACTAAGACTAAGACGACATACTTCTTCTTGCCTCGAAGCTCGTGATGCAATGCTCCTGCACCGCAGCCACTGCAGCCACCACATGCCGTGTCGATGAGGTCGTTGACTTGGACTTGCTCATTCGCGAACGAAAGTGGCAATGCGTTGGAATCTCTTCATGCAATCTATAGTGATGATTCTACCTAGATATCCTCTGTCGATGCATATGTAACGCAAGAGGTCAACCCAGCTCCGCCCCTCTTTTTCGGCATTCATTCCGGCCATCTCAAAGCAAAGTCACTCAAGCACTCGCACGCACGTCGACGCAGACACAGACTTGCTCCTCAACGCTCGATCGCGACGCGCCTTCCCCTGACCAACGCACGCGAGCAAGTGAGCAAGAGCTAGAGTCTGACAGCAATGGCCGCAAGAGCAGGAGCAACCGCCGCGACGCGCACAGGCGCGCGCAAGTGGCTCGCGTCGCTCTTTGGCGAGACGGAAGGCGCTGCCGCTGCAGCGAGTGCGAAGACGTCCAAGTCGGTCGCAAAGGAGCGGCTGCAGATCATCCTTGCGCACCAGCGCGGCTCGCAAGTGCTCGCAGGCGTCGACTTGCACGCACTGCAGCAGGAGCTCCTCGAGTGCGTGCAGCGCCACATCCAGGTCGCTAACGGCGCCAACATCAACATCGCAGGTGCGTTCTCTTTTGTGTCTGCTGCACTCGTTCGCTACTAGCCACGTGCTCACACACTGTGTACGTATGCCTACCTACCTATCTACCTGTCGATCTTTCTCCACGACGACAGTCAAGCACGAAGGACAGCTCGATATCTTTGAGATGCAAGTGCCAGTCGATGGCAACAGCATGGCGCCACGGAGCCGCGCACCGTAGCGCTCGCTCGCACGTATGAACAACGACATAGTAGCAGACAAGCGAATCGCCATGAGTCTTTCAGCTCATCGATCCGGTTGTGTCGTCGTCTATCGAGTAGCCTAGAAGCAGTCGCAGTCGTCGTCGTCTGTGTGATCGACTGCGCGAGTATGAGTGAGTGTATTATGAAGCGATGCCCATGCGGCCGTGCTTGCGAACTGCTCTCTCTTTCTGTTAGAACTGCTCTCTCTAGAAACCGCTTAGAAGTAGGGAAAGAAGTCTTCGTATGGGAGAACTGTGAGGTGCGAGATGCACTCAAAGAGCCACGCGACGCGCACGATCGGGATCTGGTACGTCTCCCACTTGGTCTTTGCTTCAGCCGGTGCAGTCGCGCGGCCGACGATCCCGACTTGCGTCTTCTGCCGCCGCCGGTCGCTCGGCAAGCGCTGGAACTGCGCCGCAGAGATCACGGACGCGCCAAAGTTCACTACGACGCCTCGGAGCGTATCGAGCTGGTAGTCAAACTCGTGCTCGTCGCACAAGAGCACGAACCGGAACGTCTGGAAGAGGTCGTGGCGCTGCCCAGTCTGCCGCCGCCGCACAAAGCTCTCACGCGGCTTGCCGATTGACGTACTGTAGGCGTCGCCAATCATCTCGAACGCGTCTTCTGCGAGCCACCGTCCAGCTTCGAGCGACGCTTCGACCCACGCGTAGTCCATGACCAAACAGCCTTCCGCGAGTGCGCGCATGTACTTGGCCGTGCGCTTGCAGCGCCGTTCGCCAGGCGTGACGGACTTGGCGATCACGTGCGTGACGCTCGAGCACAGGACGCCGGTGACAGGGTCCGGTCGCAAGTCAAACTTGAGTCCAAAGCGTCCGCCCAAGAGCGCACACGCCGTTGAGATTCGCTTGCACTCGGTATTGTCAAGATCCGTGGCAATGAGCGTGAACTTGCTCGACTCGCGGATCTGCGCTGCGAGCTGCTGCGCAGTGCGTGGAAGCGGCGGACGCTGCGAGAGTCGCGTGCTACTGCGAGCCGTTGGGACAAGCGCTTCGCTCGTTGGGACTGGGACTGAAGCGACTGATGGCGCAGGCGAACTCCGGCGCACGAACGTACCAGTGAGCGTGCGCTTGGGCGACGGCGCAGTCGCTTGCTGTTGCTGTTGAAGCGTCTGGTGCTGCGCAACGCGCGTTGAGCGGAACGCACTGATCGCACCGGCAAAGTCGTGGCTCACGCGCGCTTTCTTACGCAGCGGCGTACTACTCTCAGCGTTCTGCTTGAGTGCGACTTGCGTGTCCTCGACGTCGTCGTCGTCGTCATTGTCGTCATGCATCGTCTCAGTGCCTGGGACGACAGTGTTCGAGGCTGTGCGTTTCGCTTTGCCATTCGCAGTCACGGACGCACTCGACCGCCGTCGCGGCGACGCTGCTGCAGTTGTACTAACAGCCGGAGTCCCAAGTGTGCGACTGCTGCTCGTCGTCGCGCGCAAACTCTCTTCGAGTCCACTTGCGTGGGACACTCGCCGCCGCGAGTTGCTAGTGCCACCGACAACGCCAGTGCGCGTGAGTGCACTCAAGCGAGGGAACTCGGCGTCGCCAGTCGCGAGCAAGTCAGGCGAGTCGACAAAACCACTTGGCGGCATCTGCGTCTGCGACTCGTCGTCCTCGTCGTCACTGTCGTCAATGTGGAGAACCTCCGCTGCAGCAGCTGCTGGCGGTGGCGCGTCGCTCTGCGAGTTCCCAGACGCGACCCAGTTCTTCATCAGTCGCTCCATCGCCGAGATGCCGTTGCTGCCCGTTCGCTGGCTCGAACTTGTGCCAACGCGCCGTTGCTGCGTCGACTGCTGCTTGTGGCTCTGACTGTTGTTGCTGCTCATCGCCGTTTGGTTCCGCCGCCGACTCTGCTGCTCCCACTCGCGCAACACGTTGTTCTGCATCTGAATGCGCTCGAGGTAGTGCTCGACCTCCTGTGTTTGCATGAGCACACTGCTTGCGCTGCTGCTCTGGTCGATACCATCGCGTCCTGGACTCATAGCACTCGTCCCTGGTGAGAAGATACTGCGCCGTCGACTCGCAACACGCACGCTTGAGCTCGCAACTACGTAGCAGCACAGCCAAGAGCATCAGTCAGTCCGTCCGTCCAATCGTTCCATACGCTCAGATATACCTACAATAGGTCATTTTAGGACCCTAATATAGGCACAAACCATTGCGAGCCGTTGTCCCAGTCGTCGGAGTCATCTGTGTCATCTGCGTTGGTCCTGGCGTGTCGTCATTTGCTTGCAACGTCTCTGTGGTCGCAGCACCTCGACTAGTCGTGCGCATCGGTGACGCCGCAATGCCAGTGAGCCGCTTTGGCTGTTTCTGCTCGTTCAAGATCGCCGCTGTGTCGACGTTCCACTTGCGGTTCGCCACGGGTCCACGTGACGGCGTTGTACCGACGAGCGCAGCTGCAATCGCTGCGCCAGACGACGTCGCAGCAGTTTGCGTCGGTGACGCAAGGGCACTCGATAATGCAGTGCTGGCGGCCAAGCCACCGAGCGCGCGGTCCGCGTCTGCAGTCGTGAGTCCGAGCTCAATGCGATTCGCGTCGAGGACGCTCAGCTCCGTCTCGACAGCTTTCCAGGCCACGAGGATGCTCTCGAGGAACTGGTTCCGCATGATCTCGCTCGGGAAGATCGGGATCTTGCACGTCGGACACTTGCTCTCGTTCTTGCGCAAGTGCACGTAGATGCACTCGCGGCAGAAGTTGTGCTTGCAGTCGAGACACTGCGGGTCGTCAAAGATGCGCTCACTATGCATGTACATGTGCGTGTGTGAGTGTCCTGTAGCTGTGTGCATTGCAAGCACGAGCGCAGTAGTTGCAGCAGCCATGCAAGACGAATGGATGGATGGACGTACCACAACATGCAGCAGAGCTGTTCGCGAATGAGGCGAATGCCTTCGAGGCGCGACGCAGAGAGCAGCTCCATCGGGCAACGAGCTACTGCAGCTGCTTGCAGCGCACAGTCGTGAGCGTCCGTGGTCTGAAGCACGCGCTGCTGAGGCTCGAGCTGCTGCGAGCACACGCGAGAGCAAGAGCACTTGCTGCACACGATGCTTGCAGCAAAGCACACAAACAGGTAACCTGAGAGCCAACAGTCAATATAGATAGTGATAAAAATGAGTAATCTTGCTGTCAAGTCACCTCGATTCTGACACTTTCTATTCGACAATTTGGACAGTGTTGTCGAAAATACAATAAACGACATACAGCCTGCGTCGACCTTGTCCTCTGTCGAGGCAAATCGAGGCTTACTCGCGTCTTGCTCCAGCATCGCACGTGCTGTCCGTATCAATGTGATCGAGGTCATGGCCACGTTCACTGTTAGGTTCATTGATCGAGGTCGGATGACAGAGAGAATAGATAGATTGGATGAAACGTTGTTCATGAGCTCCATTAGCTTCGACATGAACGTCGGTGCTGTACACTACGCCTGCTCTGAACTCGACTGAAGCGATCCCACCAGACACAAACCCACACACACTCACACACTCGCACGCCGTCTTAGCGCGAGATCAAGTTTTTATCCGAGGCGCTGAGCCACGCCGCAATCGTCGATGCAGAGATGTTGCTCGCACTAAAGTCAAAGTCGTCGCCGCCGATCTCGAGCACCTTGATCGTGCCTTCGCCCGAGTCGTCAATGATCGTGACGTACGTCGTCGCTGCGTTCGTTGGACGCGCAGCAAAGTTGTCGCCGCCTGCTGGGTGCGAGCCGTCGTAGAAGTAGTAGTGCGTCGTCACTTTGTCGCGGTTCGCGTTCGTCTCAATCACTTCGGCAATGTCGAGCTCGCCGCAGCCGCCGACTGCACCGCTGCCGCGGCAGTTGCAGCCGTACTGGTTCGACCGCAGCACCTGGGCATTGAGCATCCAGATCGCCGGCTGGTTCGGCGCACTGCCCGTCGGCATCTTGACTTTCGTCACGAACATCTTCTTCCCGCCGTCCCAGCCATGGTAGCCATTGTCGTCGTAGTAGCCCTTGCACGTGCCATCGTCGTTGCACTTCTTCGGGAGCATGATGTTCACCTCGGCACCAGTGGCAATGCCGGGCCCACCGTACGTGTTGGACGGGTTCGACGCCTCGGCGAGCTTCCCAGAGAACGTCGACGCGCTCGCTGCTTTCTTTGCACCATCGGCGCTCGCAAAGCCCTGCGGACTCTTCTTGCTGCCGCTGTAGTCGACGTTGAGGTTGTTGAGAAAGAGGATGTTGTCGCTCTCGCCGCTGTCGCTGAACGACGACACCTTGGTCCAGTCGCTCGTGCTCGACGTCGCTGTGAAGACGGCGATGTTGTAGATCTCCATCGGACCACGAAAGACCATTGAGACCTCTTCGCTCAGTGGCCCCACTGGGCTGTTCAGCGACACGGTCTTCTTCGTGCACGAGCTCGCTGCCGTGACCATGTCGTACGTCCCAGCGACGTTGCCTGCGAGCACGCCCTTGTAGCTGAAGCTCGACTTGATTGTCGCGCCAGCGAGCGAAGTGCTGTTGCCAGAGCTCTGCGCTGTTGCCGTCGAAGTCGCTGCAGATGGCGCGTTCGAGCCGGCAGTCACGACACCACTCTGGTAGTCGCTGCTGACTTCTGCAAGTGTCGCGGTCGTCTTGGCCTTGGACTTCTGGTTCGCAGCTGGTGCTGTCGTCGTTGTCGTTGTCTTCTTGGTGCTAGCTGGCGTCTGCGTCGCTGGTGTTGCAACAGGAGTCGTCGTGGTCGCTGCTGGAGCTGTCGTCGTCGACGACGATGATGCGCCGCCTGGACAGAACGCGACAGTGAACTCGACACCCGACGACGGACAGTTGTGCGTCTTGAGGTCGTCGCTCGGGTACAAGTACGCGTCGATGCAGCCTTCGGCGCTACACGTGATTGCTTTGCACTCGGTTGGGACTGTCACGCCATTCGTGATCGTCGGTGTGATCGACATGGGGACGTTGAAGCCCGACTTGCCAGTGACGGACTTGCAGTCAGCAAAGCTCTTGCAGTTCCCAGGCTGTAGACAGGGAGCAAGAGAGCGTAGGACGTGAGGATGCAGCTCCTGACATGGACGCAAGACTCGACACTTGCAAGGACGTACCCCTGGTGGAATCGCGCTGATGTCGTACCACGCGCTGTTGCCAGCGACAGCAAACTCGGCCACTACAAAACAAGCAAAGAACGAGGGAATGAGCGAGTGAGTGTCCGTGAGCGAACGATCACTGACAGATCTGTCGTGCAGGTGCCCCAACAACGTACAGTTTGCTTGTGCGTCAGTGCCGTGACGAAACATGCCGCTAAAGCCGTTCGCGAGCTCGCGAGACGTCGAGCTGCCGTGTGCGATCGTGTCGGTCTTGGCGTTGTCGTAGAGGTTGATCGCGTAGCCGCAGTTGTTTGTGAACGTGACCTTCGTCGCAAGCGTCACGGCGGCGTGACTCAAGATCGCTACCGAGGCGCTGAGAGCGAGGAAGACGCGAACCATCGTGCTTGCGGTGGATTGTTGTGTGAACGTGGGTCAGAGGACGAGTGAAGTGGTGTCGGAGGCACCTGGGAAGTTGCAGACTGAGCCTTGACGTCCGAGCTGAGTGACAGAGGATACGTTCAGGATCAAGTCAGCTCAAGGCGTGTCCAGTGTCGATGCTCGCTGCGGCGTGACAGACGTGCGCATGGTGCTTGAGCGGCGGACACAACATAATGGACGGCTGCTTCCAATGCATCGGAGGCAGACCAGCTGGCGAAGCTAGACTAGATATCTCAGGCGTTGGAGCGCTGGACACGATGGTGCCCATCGTCTGCCAGGTGGTCGCGCGCAAGTGGCGCACGTGTGGTTCCTTGGCGGCAGAGCACGCAGGAGACAGCGAAAGTCGCAGCCACTTGTGCTCGCAAAGGACACGCAGCTCCTCAAGTTGTGTGAACGATTGAACGACTCAACGATGTCCTCGTGTCCTTGCAGGATGTGTTGAGAGCGACTCGCTGGCTAGCGTGATAGTGCGTCTGTGGTGTAGACTGAACGCTCGAAGCGCGAGCATGAAGCGCGCTAGGCGAGTGCAGTGCGCTGCCTCACGGTCGCGACAGACCAGTTGCCTCTGTTCATGATGCATCTTGTGCGATCCGGTTGATAGCAAATGCACCATACTCGAGCGTGTGCGCGAGGTGACTGGGATCTTTCAGTATCCTAACGACCCAGCTTGCGCTTTCCAGCTCGCTGACTTGCTCCAGCTCCAAGTGAATGGCGACAACGAAGGGCAAGCGACGCAGGAGTGGTTAGTGTGGCTGGCAATGCTCGCTGGGGTTGCATGTGAGCGTCTTGGTCAGTGAATGGTTCGAGGTGCGAGAGCTTGAGTGTCTACAAAGCGTTGGCCCTACTGTAGCGCTATGAATCATGCGTGAGAGCGCTTACGGCATGACACGGCGCACAACCAAAAGTACATGAGAGCAGCTCCAGCGCGATGCCAACCAGAGCAAGCACCAAGTGAAGTGATTCGCGTCGTTTCGTGTCCATTCGTACCTACTGGAGGCAGCACAGTAGTCACGACCTTGTATTCGAGTGCATGTGGTGATTGGCCAAAATAGACGTCAATCAACGTATCATTGGCTAAAATGATCGCAATACTGTTGGTTGGTCTTTGCCGACCGTTCACAGTTCACAGCAGCGAGCCAAGCGCGCGAGCATTTCCGAGAAGCTCGACGCGCGATGGAGTTCGAGCCGTCTGTGGCGCTCTGGCGCAGCCGCGGGAGCACGAGCACCGCGCTCGACGTGTCGGCCGTGAACGGCAAAGACGGCAGCAAGCTCGTGCTCGTGACGACGCGCGACGAAGTGCTCGAGTACTGCACGCAGTCGCGCAAGTGCGTGAACCACTGGACGTTCCGGAGCAACCTCGCACTGCGTCTTGGCGCGGTGCGCAACCCGCTCTCGCAAGTGCTCTACGGCGTGCGCGGTGCAAAAAAAGCAGGGCAGGCCGAGACGATCGTTGCGTGGCGCAACTCGGACCTCGAAGTCGCCAAGTGGAAGACTGCAACGCTGAGCGAAAAGAGCGCCGTCGCAGGGCTCTACGTCCACCCGCAGCTCACGGAGGAGGTCGTGGTCGTGTACGAGACTGGCAAGTTTGCACTCTACGACGAAGACCTCGTGAAGCTGCTGGACTCAAATGATGCAGACAGCGACGACAGCGACAACGCTGCAGTGGACGGCCACGTCGTGTGGGCGTCGCTCGCGTCGGACCACCGCAACCCCGTGAAAGGCGCGCTGTTCCTCTCGCTGCTCGTGAAAGCGACCGCCACTGGCGCGTACGAGCTCGTGTTGTACCAGATCTTCTCGAAGAAAGACCGCAAAGACGCCCGCGTCGCTGCGACGCTCATGGCGCGTCAGACCATCGAGCCGCCAGCGAGTGCGAGCAAGAGCGCCGAGATCGCATCTGCAGCGTTCCACGCCGAGACGTTTGCGTTCTCGTGCGTCTGGTCGACTGGCGCGTGGCAGCTCGTGACGTTTGCGCACGACGCCGTGGCGAACACGCTCACGCACGTGTCGTCGCAGTCGATCGCGTCGCTCAGCGCGGAGCTCACTGCGCCAGCGTCGCTCACACCAACGAACAAGAAGCGCAAGCTCGCAGCAGCATCGTCGTCCAGTGCGCTCTCTGGTCTCCAGTCGTGCAACGTCGGGACGTTCAGCTACCTCGTCGTCGCGAGCGCGTCGAACCCAAAGGCGCTCACGGGCTGGGACGCAAAGTTTGGCGTCCAAGTCGCTGCGACTGAGCTCGACTTTAGTTCACCCGAGGCCGAGAGCAGCAGCAGCAGTGACAGTGCAGCAGTCCCAGTCGGCGCACTGCGCAAGCTCTTGAGCTCGCTCAACGGCGAAGTCGTCGTCGCAGCGTTTGAGCACGCAGTGTTCTTTGTCACAGTCAAGAACAAGCACTCGACGCTCGCGAGCGTCCTTGGCGCGTCTGCGACGACTGCGACAGCAGCGTCCGCGCCACCGACGCTGCCAAACAGTGCGATCAACTGGTCGGACGTTGCAACGGCGCCAAGTGCGCTGAGTACGTGGAAAGCGACGCTGTGCAACGAGAGCGCAACGGAGGAGCAGTTCATCCGCGACCTCACAGACGCAAGCGTCACAGCCACTGCGGCGCAGTTCCGCAAGACGTTTGACGCCGCGGTCGCAGCGCTCACGACTGATAGCAAAGCGCTGTCGTACCGGTTCCTTCTCGCGGTCACACAGCGCTGCGTCGCGTCCGAGAAGCTCGCGCTCTGGGGTCCGCTCCAGGTCGTACTCGAATCAAAGCGCATCTCAGCGCGCGCAGTGCCAGCGCTGCTCCCAGTGCTCATGACGCACAGCCAGTTTGCGCTCTTGGAGCTCGCGATCCGCGACTTGAGCGACATTGACGAGCGCTCGGTCGTGCGACTGCTAAAGTTCTTCATCCGCAAGCACGACGACAAGGGACTGATCGCGTTTGTGAACAGCGACCGCAATTCGCCCAAGACTAGTGGCAGCAACAAGCGCAAGAAGCCAGTGACAGCGGAGCCAGCTACGACCAAAGACAGTGTGATCCCGAGCGAGCGGTTCCTCGTCGCACTGCTCGCTCTGCCGACGAACGCCGTGTTCCTGCACCACGCGATCCGCGAACTCCAGCTCGAAGACGTGCTCTTCCTCGTTGCGCTCTGCAAGAAGCTGTACGTTGGCTTGGCGACTGGCACTAACACGACTGCATCGAAGGCGACCGAGTCCCAGACACCGACGTCGCTCCAGCTCTGCGGCTGGATCTGCGCGCTCGTTGACGGCCACTTTGCGCAGCTCGTCCTCGCGGCGTCGAAAGACGCAAAGGTCCGCGCCGCGCTTGAAAGCCTCGATGCGCTCGTGCAGCGCCAGTTGCAGTCGTGCGAGCAGTTTGAGACCGTCCAGAGCGTCCTGAGCAACTTCCTCTCGGGTGTTAAGCTCCCCAAGGCGCACGGCATTCCGGACTACTCGATCGAAGAGCTCATCATCTAAGCGACCTCGACAGACTCCTGCTGCTCCTGCGTTGTGTATTTTCAAATAGATTTACGCTCACTCGTGTCCAATCCGTTGTCCTACTATTCATAGCATCTGCCGGTGGTGTTGGTCGTAGTCGTAGTGAGCACTGCTCCTGGTCGTCGAGCGACTTGACTACGAACGTCGTCGTCCGACGTGATCGTAGTGACTGCGACTCGCTCACAATGAGCGACGTGGATCGTCGGAGCAGCAGCAACATGGCGAGCGATGGCACGAGCAGCAGCAGCGTGTTCCTCACAGAGACGCGCGTTCGCAAGTACGTCTCTCTCGTTCGCTCGCTCGCTGTTGGAACCTAAAGTGAACGACTGACGGACGTGTGTGCACTATGGCACTACACCGATGCTGATGCTGCTGCAGTGGGAAGTTCCAAGCGAGTGAGCTCAATCAGATGGAGCCTGTGGTCTCGGGCGTCTCGCAGATGTCCCAGTCAACGCTGCTGCTCAAGAAGCGCAAAGAGATGCGTGAGATCGACGACGCGCTCGACTTTATGAAAGAGGAGTTCATGCAGCGCATGGAGGCGTGCGATACGCGTCAGCGCGAGCTCGACCGGAAGCAGTCGGAGATGAAAGAGCAGGTGACGCGGTTCGAGAAGTTCATCAAAGAGAACGACACGAAGCGCACACGCGCCGAGATCAAGGCCAAGACGGAGCACCGCCTCGCAGAAGTGAACGACCAGCGCAAACGCCAGCTCTTGCAGCAGCTCGAGAAAGACGTGCGAGAGCGCGAGGCACTCGAGAAGAAGCGAGGTTTGTGCTCGAGTGTCTTTGAGATAGCGTCTAGCCAGTCGTAGACACTTGAGAAGAGAGGAAGGGATCGCTCATGCGAGTCTGCGCTGTGATCCTGTGGTGCTCTCTCTGTAGACCAACTGCTCAAGTACCGACATTACTTGGAAGCAACCGTCGACACCTCCGATGGCGAGTACGAAGAGATTGGCGACATTCTCAATCGCCACGCAACGCTCATTGACACAAACACAGACCTTCGAGGGCAAGTGCGGAGCGCTGAAGTCGAGGTACGAGCGCACAAGTCGACTGTGAACAGCAGGAGCATCGACTGACAGCGTCTTACTTGATCGTGCCCTTGACTAGACCGACCAGTTGCGTCAGAAGATCCGCGCGCTCAAGGTCGAGATGCAAAACCTCGTGCTCGTGCAAAATAGCAACATCCACGGGTACGTCTGTGCATGCAAGACTAGCTCTCGGTGCGTGACGGCAGCCGTCGATTGACCTGTGAATCGCCACTCTTGCGACGCAACAGACACCAGCAACACCTCGAAGGACTGCGCACCGAAGCGCTCAAGCTCGATCTCGATCGCCAGCGGAATGACCGCGTCTCGAACGACCGCAGTCGCGAGTCGGGGCAGATCGTCATGACAGTCACGAACTTGTACAACCGCTGTCGCTTGAGTCTCGGCGACAAGCTCCCAGTGCTGCGCGAGCAGGACATGGACGTCGCGCAGTACATCCACAGTCTCCTTAAGGTCATTGCGTCGCGGATAGTCGATCTCGACTACATCGTGTCGAACTACAAGGAGCAGGTGCGACTGGCAAGCTATTGCTGCCACTGTTGTTGCCTGGTCTTGACCGCTCTCGTGTGAGTGGGTTGATCGCGTGAGTGCGACTCACCACTCGTGCACGGTGCTCTTGCTGTGTGGTATATGACGATGTTGTACGCTGTCGCGTTCAGAGCTCTACAAAGAGTGGTAACGAGAGCTCCCAGCCGACGCGTACCAATGGTGCACGAGCTGCTGGCTCTGGTGCATTGGTATCTGGAGCAGGAGCAGCAGCGACCAGGCTGCCTCCGCTGTCCTAGACCAAAACCAACCTTCAATCGAATCGAGAGAATACAAGACAAGTGATCGCACACTGCTGTCTTTAGTGCACTCATGGATCATCGTGGTCGTCATGCCCATGCTCCGCGTCCGAGCGTCCCAAGCCATCCAAAACTTTGGCGTCGAGTAGCTACCATTCGACTACGGGCTTGACCGTGTGAGCAGGTTTGTGCATCTCAATCGACGCTTTCTCTCTACTCAATGCTACGACTGCTGCTGTCGACCGCTTGGCGTCGACACTCAATGCGAGTTGAAGGATCATCATGGTCGGATGTGTGCACATATTCTCACCAAACTACTGTCATTGATAGCAAAACGTAGAAATCAGCTGTTCGCGTGAAAAACCTTGCACCTACAATCAAGGTTGAATCAGCTTTGCGAGGTTTTTCGCGTACTCACTCGATTTTTTCACCTGTTTGTTTGTGTGAGCGTGTTCACTCCCCCTCGCAACGCCAGTTTATATGGCGCTTTGTATGCTCGGACTGCTGCAATAGCGGGTGTCGGACCACTCTCGCCCACAAAAGCTCGCTCGCCCATACAAATCGCCGCGAGGAGGAAGGATCGAAAGAAGCGCTTTCTCTCGCGATCGATCGCGCTGCTGTCTGCTGTCTGCGCAGTGACCACCACGACCACCACCTCGCGCTCGCAACAACAAGAGTGCAACAACCCACAACCAAACTCCCCGACTGAGTCCGTCTGCGCTCTTTAGTGCCGTGCCGCCGCCTCGGTCAACGCGCCCCTCACGCTTCTCGCCGCCACCCCCTCTCTTTCAAAGAGCGCTCGTTGCGAGCCAACTCAGTCTGTCCACCAGCAACAGCGTCTCTCGTCGTCGTCGTGCAACGAAGCGAGAGAGAGAGAGACTCAGGCAGGTCTGTCGCTGCGCGCGTGCTTGCATGTGCATGTGTGTATGTGTGTCTGTGATAGACGTCGCTGCGACTGCTTCAACTCCTGCCGTGCCGTGCCACACACTCGATGTTGTCACGATATCGCGTGCGCACGTACAAGTGACTGACAGCATGTCGTACCATTCTCTCTCTCGTTCGTTGCCATCACAGCCGCAACTCTCCATCGTCACGTGTGCGTGATTGATCCGCTCTCATCGATCCATTGATCGATCCCCATCTGCGTGAACGAAAGGTAAAGATCGCGCGTTTGCATTGGCTGTCGAGAGACGCGCTCGCTCGCTCGCTTGCAGCTCGGAAAAAGATCTGACGCACTCGACTGCCGCCCATGGCGCGACCGACTGCCATCCACTCGTTCTGCTGTCGTTGTTGACTCTCCATGTGCTAAGACTTGAGCCTGTCTATTTTTATACGTGCATCTCAGGTCCGCACGCTCAGGTCCTCACGCTCAGAACCGGATTCACCCGATGGCGACCATGTCTTCTTCCTCCTCTGCGTCCAGCGCGTCTGCTTCTGCAGCAGCAGCGTCACCGACTCGCCGCGTGCCGCCACCACCTGCACCGAGCAGTGAGTATCCTGTGCGAAGAGCCGGCTCGTTCATTGAAACAGCTGGTTATGGCTTCGCAACTGCCTCTCCGGCGCTCGATAAGATCGACTTTCGTCTTGCACCGCCACCGCCACCGTCGTCCTCAGGCGTGTCGGCATTTGGTGCGATCGACAGCGCGTTCTCGCTCCCCGACACGCCATCGTCAGCAGCTGCCACATCCCGACTGCCCGAGCCAAGCGGGAGTAGCACGAACAACAGCATGTCTGCGCAGCCACCACCGCCACCACCGTCGGCGTCGTCCTCTGCATCGACTGCACCTGGCGCATCGGCCGAGGGCTTTGACGTCATGGCGCAATTAGCGTCACAGTACTATTCGATCAGTCGCAACCGCTCGTACTCGGCGCCGATCCCTCCAACGTCGCTTGCAGCGTCGTGGCAGCCATTTGCAGACGACTCTGCGCCTGCGCCGCCATCGACCGACGCTGCGATCCCTGTGCAGCCGCCACTGCCGCCGCCAGCGCTGCCGATCATGACACCGCTTGACACGCACGTGCTGAACGCCGCGGGTGCGATTGGCTCGGGCGTGCCATCGCTGCGCGGTTCGTTCATCAGCGACCTCCAAACGCTCCACATCAACACGACTGCTGAGCCAGAGAACGAACCGACGGACGGCTCTGACAAAGCGAACAGCAGCTCGAGTGCCGAGAGCGCTGCGGCCGCCGCTGCGATTGCGTCGACAGGGCCGCTCCCAGCGACGTTCTTGCGCACGATCTGCGACCAGCTCGAGTTCTACTTTTGCGACGAGAACCTCCTCGGCGACCTCTTTCTGCTCAAGAACATGAACATGGACGGCTACGGTACGTCTGCTCTTGCTATTTATAGACTGACGAATGACGTGCTCGTGCTATTGCTCGTTGGACGTGTTCACTCACGCTCGCTTGTGTGTGATTGCTTCCTGTATCGACAGTCAAGCTCGACTTGCTCGCGTCGTTTGGTCGCGTGAAGAAGCTCACGACTGAGATGGACCAGATCAAGAAAGCGCTCGAGCTGTCGACAAAGTTGCTCTTGAATGAAGACGAGACGATGGTATGCCGGAAAGAGCCGCTTGCGTCTGAGCAGACGTACCACGGCAAGCTCGCTCGCACTGCGATTGCGTACAACTTGCCAGACGACGCGTCGGTTGCGTCGTTGCGCGAGACGTTCCAGGGCTGCGGCGAGATCACGTACTTGCGCTTGCTCAAGAAGAACACAACGACTGGCCGCAACGCGGTGCTCAAGCCGCCAATCGCTGCCGGTGAGACGTACGCGATCATTGAGTTTGTCGACGACGAGATGGCAAAGCACGCAGTCTTGACGCTCTCGGACCAGTACAACTGGCGCACGGGTATGCAAGTCGTTCTGTTTGACGGCACGAACTGCGACAAGCTCAAGCAAAAGATGTTTCCAGTCGAAATGGGCGGCGACCGGCGCCGTGCCAAGTCGGCATCGCACGCAGTTGCGCGGCCAGTGCACGTTGAGCAAGTCGGCGAAGGCTTGGAGGACTTGCGCGAAGGCAAAGTGAACACTGGGATTGTGTACTCGATCCGCGGCGCAGGCGGTCTCATCACACCGACGCGTCAGGACTCGGCGTGCATTTCGTTCCGGTTGATCCCAGACGAAGACGGGAACATTGACATTCGCCAAGGCGACTACGTGTCGTTCACAGTCGGGAAGAACAAAAAGAGCGGCCGCAAGTACGCGAGCAAAGTCAAGCTCGAGTTCCGTCCGCCAGCGAGTTTGACGGGCGCGAGCGACGCTGCGAGTGCATCGTCGAACAGCAGCAGTGGCCAAAAGGACTACTTTGCGCCGTCGCAGTCGCGCTGGGAAGGCGGTCGGAACCGCGCCGCGACTGTTGGTGCGCAGCCGCCGCAGCAGTTCCGCTCGCGGTCGTCGTCGACTGGCACGCGTCCAAAGCTGAACCTGTCGTCGCCGCGCATGAGCAGCTCGCCGCCGAACACAAGCAGCGCGTTGAGCAACCTCGCAACAGGGCCACCAGGACTCGTTATGAACGGCAGCAACCCGCTGTACCGCCAAGCGCTCGGTCCAGATGGTACGCGCGGCTTTGGCTTTCGCCGCACCGGCGAGCCAGAGATGTTCTCGGATCGCAAGCTGTCGCCGCCGACGGAGCGCCGCCGCTCGAGTTCGTCGAGCGCTGCGCTGCAGCACTACTGAGCCCGAGCGAGTTACAACACTGAGTCTGCTAGCGCGCGCAAGCGAACGATAGCGAGTGCGCAACGACCACGAACACACGAGCGAGCAACGACACGAAGGCACTGAGTGACCTGTCCATCATTTCCACGAAAGCCACACTGACCGACCGATTCCCATCATCACCACCACCACCACCTAGCGACACGACGAACCACGAACTGCGCAGTACACAACAACAACAAACCGAATATCAACAACCAGTCGAGTGCAATGTATGCATGTGCTTGTGTGCTTGTGCTTGTCGAGCTGCCCGAAGAAGGAAGCGAGCATGTGTGAGTCTTGTTGAGCTTGTTGAGTTTGTCGAGACCAAAAGATATCGTTGCTTGTTTCTTGCATTTCATGAAATACAAGCTTTTGAATGTGTGCTTTCTTGATCTGCATACTGAAACCAAGGTTGCTGCAAGAAAGATCGCATTCAACCAGTTTCCTAATATTCAAGACATGATCCTCATAAAGCAACTGAGCACTGCTTCCCTGCTTCAAACGCGATAGAAAGCAATGAGTGTTGCGCAATCGAGGTCGAAAAGTATCCTTCACTTTGTTTCCGCTGCTGTGATTGGCCGAGTCGCGGCGTGACTTGATCGTTGTATGCCGCGGCGCCTTTTCCCCCTTCCGAGCGCCACCACACACACACTCAGTATTGCTCGCAAGAAACAGCTACCAGGACGACCGAAAGACAGGTGCGATGACGATGTCTACGATGTCTACGATGCTGCGTGATCGTGTTCTTGTGCATTGCTTGCTGCATGTGTGTACATATGCTTGAGTGGCTGCTTGCATCACAGGCAGTGCATGCCGCTTTCTTTTCTGCTGCATCTGTCATTTGCGGCGCTTGCATGTGCATGTGCTTGCTCCAAAGATATGGCGAGTGCTGTGACGATGAGAAGATTGTGATCGCTTTGCATGCGCATATACATGTGTATGTGTGCGCTAGTAGAGCAGGGCTGCGCATGTGTGCTCGCTTTGTCTGCATGCTCACGCAATAGCGCACGCGTGCATGCGACTGCTTTATGTGGAATGGAGGCTCCTGCGAGTGACAACGGGGCAATGGAACTGACGTCTGAATGCGTTTGTACGCGTACGTGCATGAGCAGTTTTCATTCCTTTCACGGTCGAGACACCATCTACCACTACGACCAGCAGCAGCAGCCGTAGCACCACCGACACAGAGCAGTAACGACACATCGCACTGCCTCCTCACCACCACCACCAACACAAGCAATCAAGTACCAACCACCAGCCACCAACCAACCACCACCAACTATGGCGAGCAACAGTGCAATGAACATGCAGCAGCAGCAGCACCAAGGCGGCGACGACGAAGACTGGAAGACGTCGCTCAAGCGCCCAGAGAAAGACACGCGCGTGCAGACCGAGGACGTGACGAACGTCAAAGGCAACGAGTTTGAAGACTACTTTCTCAAGCGCGAGCTGCTCATGGGGATTTTTGAAAAGGGCTTTGAGCGCCCGTCGCCGATCCAAGAGGAGGCCGTGCCGATCATCCTCGCTGGCCGAAACGTCATGGCGCGTGCGAAGAACGGCACGGGCAAGACTGCAGCGTTCATCATTCCGTGCTTAGAGAAGACTGACACGTCGAAGAAGCACATCCAAGTGCTGATCCTCGTCCCAACGCGCGAGCTCGCGCTCCAGACATCGGCGATCGTGAAAGAGATTGGCAAGCACATGGGCGTCGAGTGCATGGTCAGCACTGGCGGCACGAGCTTGAAAGACGACATCATGCGGCTGTACCAGACAGTCCACATCCTCGTCGGCACGCCTGGGCGTGTCATGGACTTGGCAAACAAAGGCGTTGCAGACTTGAGCCTGTGCTCGACTGTGATCATGGACGAAGCCGACAAGCTCCTGTCGCCCGAGTTCCAGCCACTGCTCGAGCAATTGCTGAACCACACAGCGAAGCAGCGGCAGATCTGTCTCTTCTCCGCGACGTTCCCCGTGACCGTGAAAGCGTTCAAAGACAAGTTCATTGAGAACCCGTACGAGATCAACCTCATGGACGAGCTCACGCTCAAGGGCGTCTCGCAGTTCTACGCGTTTGTCGAAGAGCGCCAGAAAGTCCACTGCCTCAACACGCTCTTCTCCAAGGTCCGTCCGTCGTCCTATTGCCGATGTCTAACTGACTGTTTGCCTGTTTGACTGACTGTTTGATTGAGTGTCTACCGCACCTCTACGTTGTAAAGACTTGACGACTGACTCGTATGTGTCTCTACCTATGGATGTATGGACGTGACGGACACGATAGCTCGACATCAACCAGTCGATCATCTTTTGCAATTCCGTGAACCGCGTGGAGCTGCTGGCGAAGAAAGTGACGGAGCTCGGGTACTCGTGCTTCTACATCCACGCAAAGATGAACCAAGCGCACCGGAACCGCGTGTTCCACGAGTTCCGGAACGGCGCGACGCGCCACCTCGTGTGCTCGGACCTCTTTACGCGCGGCATTGACATCCAGACGGTCAACGTCGTGATCAACTTTGACTTTCCAAAGAACTCGGAGACGTACTTGCACCGCATTGGCCGGTCCGGGCGCTTTGGCCACCTCGGCTTGGCGATCAACATGATCACGTACGACGATCGGTTCAACTTGTACCGCATTGAGCAAGAGCTCGGCACGGAGATCCGACCGATTCCGCCAGTGATTGACCGCAACTTGTACTGCAAGTAGGCGGCGGTTGACACTGGCGTGAGTCAGTCGGTTTGGCGGCTCAGGACGCAACGAACGCGTCAGCTCACAGGTGTGAGGTGTCCATACAACAACGACACACACGCATACTCTGAGAGGTGCCAGCGCGTTGCGTTCGAGACGACATGGAGACGACATGGAGACGAAGAACGAGGGAAGACGAGAGCGAGCAGAGAGAAGACGAGAGAAGGCGAGAGCGAGCAGAGAGAGAATGAAGGAGAGCAGAGAGCGAGACGAAGGTCAGACGCTGGCTTGCGTGATGGCGGTCGTGGAGCGCGAGGCGCGCGCGACTAAGATCTGAAGATAGCGACTGATGTGCGAGAAGACGAGAGCGAAGGAGAGAGAGCGAAAGAGCCTGGAGAGCAGGTGCGAGCGCTTCTGGGACAGCAAGAGAAAGAGAGTGAAAGAGCGAGGATGCCGAGGACCTGCGCTGGTGGTCGAGACGGACTGCGACACCTGCATCGGTGCTTGGGTCGTCAACGAGGCACTGAAGCCACCACCTCACGCGATGTGCACGTGGCTTCGGTCCATGCGACGCGCTTCCGTGCGCTTTCGTAGAGATCTGTGAGACGATGGATGATGCTACCGAAAGACACGACAAGCAAGTGGCGCAGACCGAGGATTGCTCTTGTTGTTGTTGCTGGTGTTGCAGTTGGTGCGCTATGTCCTTGCGTGTCGTGGGTTGTGGGATGTTGACGTTGATCAGCGCTCGCTCATGTCCGTGACGCCGCAAGAGAGCGAGCGCGAGCGCGCAAAGACTGCGGTGCTCGCTAAGATGTGCGATCAAGGGCAACTCCATGTCACCTGCTCTTCGACTGGAGTGGGACGACGCAATTGCACACGCGATCTCTCGTCTCGACTTTGGTGGGGGTGTGACGAGTGCGATCGATCGATGGCGCCGTCGTCTTGATCCCAGGTCGTGTGTGTGTGTGCGCTGATGCAACGCATACCCGAGGAGATTTCTCGTCGAGTGCGAGCGCTGGACATGACGCACTCACTGTCTGTTACAATCCACACACACGCACACTCACACCTGCGAACCCGAGTCCTCGCTCGTTCAGACCAGAAACAGGAACAGGAACAGGTTGGCGAGGATGGATGGATGGATGGTCGTGAGAAGAGAGAGATTCTTGGTCAGTGCACGGTCGCTAGCAAGCAGCGCGACAGCGAAACACGCTCGATCGATCGATCGATCATCAGCAGCCGCAATGTGCACAGAGCATCTGCGACCGATGATCAGTCGTTCTCAGATCGAAGACAATGTTGTCGTTGTTGTCGTTGTTGTTCTTGCGCGCCGAGTGTGCGCCGCGCTCACTGATCGCACGTTCGTTTGCTTGTTTGATCACTATGGACAGTCGACCTTGCGCCTGCAGTTGCGGGAAGCTGTACGGCTTGAGGACAAGCACGATGGCGGCGCGCTCCACTGTCGCCGCGTGTCGCGCTCGCGACTCGATTGATGGCGTTGGTTGTCGGATGATGCTGATGCTGATGACGCTGCCAGCTCACGCACAACACCTTCATGTCGTACAAGCGAGCATGACAGGCACGATAAGAGGCGAGATAGGAGAAGAGCTAGGAGATTGATCGTGCTGGTTGTCAAGGTTGATAAATATTGTCTTCTAATCGAACACCAGGTTCTTTCTCTCTCGCTTGCGTGTTGCTACTGTACGTTGGCTGTTGTTGGTGCGGCGCAAGCCAGTCAGCACTGTTGTTGTTGTTGTTGCTGATAGACAAGCGACTGCATGCTGCGATCGTATGCAGCTCGCTCGCTCGCTTGCACGTGGCCCGACTGGCTCGACTTGTCCCTAGTTAAATAGTATGCGGCGGCGGCTTCAAAAGTCGACTTCAGCAAACACGCGGCGGCGCGTTGGCACAACTGCAGCAGCGCTCGGGACATCGAGTCCGACTTTCCGGATCGTTGGGATGCAGAACTCGCCCATGCTGCTGAGCTTCCGGGCTTTCGGCGACCGGTCGCCCGCGCCGCGCATGGGAAACAGCGGCACCTGGGCGACGGCTGCTGGCTTTGTGGCTGGGAGTGCGCTCGTGTTGGCGATCATCGCATCGTTTGGACACGCAGCGACTTCCGATAGCTGGCGCTTGCGCTGCTGCTGTGGCGAGTCGACACGTGGCGCTGCGCTCGGTGTGAACTCGAGGAAGTTGCGTACGAGCAATGCGAGCTTGCGCGCGACGTCGCAGCAGCCGCAGCGCAGGATCGTGTTCTCGACGTAGAGCCCCGAGACGCGCCGCAGCACGACTTGGAGGAACACGTTGAGTGTGCTGATCGTCTCCTTCTCCTGCTCGCGCAGCTCGTTCACGATCGACCGGAACGCGTAGTGGTCGACAAAGCTCTCCATCCACTTGGCAAACATGCTCGGCTCCCACTTGGTCGATGCTGCGTCGTTGCTGTTGCTGTTGTTGCTCGCTGCTTTGCGCTGCTTGATGTCGCGCACAATGTCCTCCATCGCGCACCAGAGCGCGTCAAAGTCGCGCAGACTCTTGTACGCAAAGTACTTGCTCGCATGCAGCGGCTGGATCTGCACTGCGAACTTCTCTTCCTTGCCGCCAATGCACGACGTCACGCTCGCGACGATTCCGCGCATGTCTGGGTCCTGGCAGCAGCAGATCAGCGTGGTGACTGGCTGTGTATTGTTGTTGTCTGTGGTTTTGTGCGGTGGAAGGGTCTCTCCCGCGCAGACAAGTCTGCTTGCTTTGCTTGTGCTGTTTTGTCTGTGTGCTCTGTGGTGTGCTCGCAGCGCTGCTCGCTGCTGTTGTTCTCGCTCGGCAAATCCGCGACTGACCGAGTGACCGAGTGACCGAGCGACGACGACGCCTCCAACTCAAACACACACACACAACAAGAAAACTGGCTGGTCATAGTGAACCGAAGTGGCAAGAGGGAGCGAGTGTGTGATAGAAAGGGCGCGCTTTTGCATTTGAACAAAGACAGACGCGTGACTGGCATCAAAAAGCGCGGCAGAAGAGCCGGCCACATGTGTGTGAGTGCCAACTGGCGTGGCGACGCTCCGTGCATCTTGCCTCGTGTATCGTGCCTCTCGAGCGAGGACGTCGCGCGCTGTTTGTTGGTGTCGGTGTCTGTGTGTGTGTGTGAATGGACGCGAGCGCACAGATGCGATCGCCATGTGCACATGGGCTCGATTCGTTTGTTTCGCTCTCGCTGCACAAACAACTCCAGTCGCTCGCAGGGTGCTCTGCGTCCCTTTGACCCGCGCGAGCGCCGCCCGGTCTCTGTCACGCGAGCGTCCAGAGCGTTGCCGCCGCTGTCAAGCGCCACAGCCGCGATATCGCGCGCGCGTGTGACGCATCGAGTGCGCGTGAGGCGATCGGGTCAAGCAATTCTGCTGGGCAATCCCAAGGTGGTTGTGCTGGCACGAGGTCGACGACGCACATTTGTGCGCGTGGTAGCGTCCAGACCGAGTCGGCGCCGGAGCAAGCGCTCGACCTGCCAGCGTTGCCGCGCCTGGACACTTTGCTTGTGCTGCTGCTGCCCCGCGATTACTGAGCTCGAGAGCACCCACCCCACCCACCGTCGTAGGTCAAGTGCGCGTCTTGACCTCGCGCGCGCGAGGAGATTCCCTTGGTCTGCGGATTTTTGCCACAGAGGTTGGTCTGTGCGTGGCAGGGTGTCGCAGGCAGCAGCTTGACTCAGTCGAGGCACCACCACACCAGCCACACACAGGGCTTATTCGCCGCCAGCTGGCGCGGACGTGTGTCGAAACACGATGGCCGTCGTCGTCGCTGATACATGGTGCTGCCTCCGCGCTCGACGCATGTTTTGGAGGCGAGTCGGTGGTTGGAAACGGTTCATGATATGATCGCCACATGCTCCTGTCCTTGCTTGCTGCTTGAGCAGCGCCGATGGCATCGAGCTGATAGCGAAGATCAAGCGAAAAACACCTGCGCGTGACTTGTGCGGTCCGCGAGAGATCACAGATCGGACTGGAACCCAAGCAAGCAAGCCGGTCAGTCCAAGCAAGCAAGCAAGTCGGCGTCCCAGCTCCATGTGGCGCTGACACGACGCGGCATGACCGCTGACCAACAAGCTCGCTTTGCAGCTGGGAATTGTGCCTCCCCATCCAAGTCGGGCGTCATGCACACATGTGTGACCCTCACAATAGACAGAGAGCGCGCACGCGCGAGTGCGACAAGCTCGAGCTGCGCGATAGAGAGAACGAATGAACAGGCGCTGACAAGGACGTAGCTTGAGCATGCGCTCTCTCTATCGCGGCCGCTGGTGCAGCAGACGCTCGACAGACAGAGATACACGTTGCATTGGAAATGAACGTGCACCACCAATTCGTTGCTCTTGTTGATCGCTCGTAGCATTGCGTGCGCACCTCGCTACTCGTTCGTGCTTGAACGAAACGTGTGTGTTGCTTCACGACCTTCGTGCCGTCGCTCGATGCTGATCTTTTCACGACAACACCGCCACTATCAACGACAACAACCAAATCAACCAAAGCAAAGCAACGACAACAGCACATGTTGGAAAGCGTCGAGCGCGCTCTCTTTCTATGTTGTTGTTGGTGTTGATGCAGACTCCGAATGTATCAGCACGCTCGTTCGGAGAAGGCGAGCGTGATACTGCGAGATCAGGCGGACAGCACATGTGTATGCACACACGAGTCCCTCGAGTCGGTCCTTCAGCAGTCTCTTTCTGCTCTGCTCCGCTCTACCCGCTGTAATTTGCAGTGCAAAGCTTGGCGGTCGGTCCGCACGTCGTGCTTACCCAAGTGCTTGCAATCGTCACACACGCACTCGTGCAAGCACCATGACGACGATTTGCGCGCAAGGTTGTTCGGCTAGATGATCTGGGCGGCGCACGCACGCCACGCTTCCCGCTTTGTCTTGCCTCGACACCCGCAGCGCGTTCTGGGTGGGTGGGTGGCGAGTTGCACCAGCGGCGGCGGCGCTCGAGGCATCGAGACGCAGACAAACCGACACGGACTTGACTGACTGACACTGACCTGGTCAACATGTCATGAACCGGAACGACCTGTTCTTGCACGCTCGTCTGACTGACTGACCTGTGACCTGTGCATTCACACACGTCGTCTGAGCGAGCGAGTGCCACGCACGCGGTTCGTCCGCCGTCGGAAATGCAGGGAAAGACTCGACTGGTGCCAGCTCGAGTGAGTTCCTTTGTCGTTGCTCTGCTTGGCCATTGGGTTGGTAGCGGCATGTCAAGACAACGATGGCGGTTGTTGTTGTCGACAAGGACTGGAAGGCAGGCAGGCAGCGAGAGCTGGTCGCAAGGCGTTTGGCAGTCGTGTCGAGACGCCTCTACGCTCGTCGTGCGCGCGCATGCCATCACGACGACATCGACGAGCGAGCGACCAAGTCGATGTGATGCAGGCTTGCTCGCTCGCACGCGAGGAACCTTGCGCTACGAGCCTTTCCTCGCCATGGCAACACCACCACCAAGGTAAAGGCAAGATTGGACGAACTCGCGCACGTGCGCGCAAGTCTGAGCAAACGCCCGCATGGGCAATTGACAGCATGAGACGGCAAGTGGACGCGCGCGCCACCAATGTCGAGTTGCAAGCGAACAAGCACGGTCTTGCCGAGCTGAGAGCGAGCTGAGGAGCTGAGAGCGAGCACGTTGACAGCAGGCAGTTCGGTCATGCCGCAAGTTCCTGTCTCTTGCCTTTTCTCCAGATTTGAACTTCATTTTATGAATATCGTGAATTAATTGGTGATATTTCGATAATGCCACTTCAATCTAAGAATAGCCATTGACCAGCATGCATCATGTGCACCTGATCGATGCGCTCGCCATCTCTGCGCTTCTCGCTCTGGTTCTCGCATCGCTAGCGCTAGCCTTCTCTGCGTATATGCAGCTGTGAGCGTCTGAGCACCTGCACGTTCACTGCGCGACACCAGCAGCAGCAATATCAACACCAACAACAACGACAGAGGGAGCTCGCCCCATGTCGCTCTTGCGACGCTCGACTGGAAGACAGAGCGACTTGTGCTTGCCTCCGACGTCCGCAGACGAGCTGCTGCTGCTCGGGAACGAGTGGCGCCCAATGACGAGCCACGCGCGCATTGAAGGACGCACCAGCGTGTCGCCAGCTGACAAGACGCCGCGCCAGCGCCGCAAAGCGTTCTTGCCGCAGCTCAGTCACGCCAAAGCGTTCATGCTCCACAGCGCTCGTCGCGAGCCGTCACAGGCTCAATGCCACTATCAGCCAAACAACAGCAATGACACTGAGCTCGACGACGCACGTTCCGCATCGAGCGACGTCGATACGGATGAGTTCAAGCAGGCAATGTGGGCTGGTCAGGCAAACATCCTCGTGACCGTGCGGCTCCGTCCGCGCCTGGGGCACGATCGCGACAACGAAGAGATTGTCAAAGTGCTCGACCACAAGCTCGTTGTTGTGCTCGACACTGCAAACAGCGCAGCGACAGCTGCTGCTGGAAGCGAATCGCCTGTGCGGCGCCACACGAGCCATCCGATCCGGAAGCTCCGGCACGCGAGCGTCTCAGCGGCACCGCAGCGTCGGTCGCGCGAGAAGCGCTTTGCATTCGACTACGTCTTCACGCCCGAGGACGGACAGCAGACTGTGTACTGCCACACGACCAAGTTCCTCATCCATGGTGTCCTCAATGGCTTCAACGCCACGGTCTTTGCGTATGGCTGCACTGGCGCTGGGAAGACGTACACGATGCTTGGGACGCCTGAAGCGCCTGGGATCATGGCGCGGACGCTCGACGATCTGTTCGAGACGATCGCACGCGTGCATGCAGACCCAGTCGCGAGCGTGACGTACAAAGTCACCGTCTCGTTCCTCGAAGTCTACAACGAGAACATCCGGGACTTGCTCGTGACGCCAGTCGCTGGGACGTCGCCGACCGAGTTTCTCGACTTGCGCGAAGACCCCGTGCGCGGCCCTGTGATCGCTGGCATCTCCGAGATCGAAGCCTGCAATGCGCAGGACGTGATGAAGCTCCTGCGCCGCGGGAACAAGCACCGGTCGCAAGAGGCGACAGCAGCGAACGCCGTGTCGTCGCGTTCGCACGCTGTGCTCCAAGTCCTCGTTGAGCAGCGCGAGAAAGCGAGCAGCAGTAGTGTACCCATTGGCCATAGCGACAGTAGCGACGGCTCTGGCTCCAGCGGCAGTAGCGACGCAACAGCGACGATGGCGACAGTTGTCAAGTTTGGCAAGCTCTCGCTCGTGGACCTCGCTGGGAGCGAGCGCGCGGCTGTGACGCAGAACCGCGGCCAGCGCTTGCTCGAAGGCGCAAACATCAATCGGTCGCTCCTCGCACTCGGCAACTGCATCAACGCGCTGGGCGAGAAGAGCGCGTCAGCGACAGCGACAGCGACGTTCGTGCCGTACCGCGACTCAAAGCTCACGCGCTTGCTCAAGGACTCGCTCGGCGGCAACTGCCGCACAGTTATGATCGCGAACGTGAGTCTCGCCGCTGCGAGCTTTGAAGAGACGCTCAACACGCTCAAGTACGCGAACCGAGCGAAGAACATCAAGACGACGGTCACGCGCAACGTCCTGAGCGTCGACCACCACATCACCGAGTACGTCGGCGTGATCGCGACGTTGCGCGATGAAGTCGCGACGCTCAAGCAGCAGCTCGTGCACCAGCAGCAGCAGCAGAGCATGCGAGCAAGTCCGAGCTACCGGACACTCCAGGACGTCGCTGGCAGTAGCAACAACAATAGTGGCGAAGACGAAGCGATGGTGAGTGCCGATGCGATCCACGCGCGGCTCCGCGACGTGCGCGAGCACATTGCGCGGTACTTTGGCGAGCGCTTGCGCCTGCGCGAGGCGCTGCTCCGGACAGACTACGAGGTACGTGCTGACTGACTGACTGGCCATAAGGCGGTGAAGAGACTGTGCTAAGCTCGCTGTATGTGTCTGGGACGCGCGCGCTCTTTGATCTCTTCATGTCGTAGATCCAAGTGCTCAAGGACGCGGAGCGAATGGCGACAGTGGCAACAGCAGCAGCAGTAGAAGCCGACAAGGTCGACACTATTGCGTCGCCAGAGGTCGACATCGCCGCGAGTGAGAAGAACCAAGAGGACGCTAGCAATGGTGCGACCACTGACGATCCTCCTGAGACGCAGACTGCCAGTGGATCGCCTCGAGGTGGCAATGCCACAGACGCTCTCGTAGCACTGGAGCACCATCGTGAGACGCTCGCACACGAACTCGCTCGCTTAGAGACGCGCATGATGGACTTTCGCTCGGCGATCCTCGAGAGCACAACGCTGCTGGACCACGCGCTCTTTCGCGAAGTGCTCATGATGGAGTACCGCGTCGGGACGCTCGAAGGCGAGAAGCGCGAGCTCGAGCTCGCTCAAGAGCTCCACGACGTCGAGTTCGGAAAGCTTCGGTCTCAACTCGGCGGTGCCTCGCATCTTCATCCTCCCGCAGGTCTTGCGACTGAGGAGTCGGGGACACGACTCCCGTCGCTCGCTCAGTGCTCGCCCAAGCTCTCGCTCACACAGCCATCGCTCACAATGTCGCCATTCACGACTGCAGATCCAGCGACCGACATTGCTGCGATTGCTTCTGCTGCTGGGTCGCCGCGTAGTACGCACGGTCTCATGGACGACCTTCGCGACCGCTTCTTTGCGCTCAGAGCCAGTCACAGCGACGCCAACGGACTCGCGTCGTCGTCGCCGTCGCCAGGACAGCAGCAGCAGGAGCAGCTCCAGCTCCCACGCTCGACACTGTCGACGTACGCAAGTGCGACGTCCAGCAGTGCGCGCAAGCAGTGGGGACTCAGTCTCACGAACACGGCGCTGCCGTACATTCGGCTCAAGAAGAAGCCATCAGTCGACGACCTCGCGACTCGGTCAGTCGGTCTCATCGGTCCATCGAGTGCGAGTGGCGCAGTCACTGGAGTCTCGTCATCCGCGTCGCTTGTAGCTGCAGGGCCGTACTTGCGCGTGCTCAAGCACCGACGCAAGTCTCATCACCACAAGCCAACAGGAGGAGGAGGCACAGGAGTGAGCAATAGCCATCGCAAGTGACTGACAGAGGTAGACAGACAGACCAACAGACCACTGGACCACTGTCGCATGAGCGAACGAACAAACGTGTGCGTGTGTGTATTGAGCGGTGGCGATGGTATGGAGGTAGTGGTCGTTGGTTGGTGCGTCGCGGTGGAGATGGCGATAGTCGTCTAGACAAGCAGGTCAGGCGGAACGGTTGGGTCGTGGTGCGTGTGATATTGAGCAAGTAAGTGTGTGGGGGCTTCGTTGGCTCAGAGGCTGTCGTCTATGCTGATCGACTTGTTGCGCTTCCGCCACGGGTGCGCTGCTGCCGATGGTGTCGTCATGAGCGCCGCTGCGTTGCTGCTGCTTTCGGCGCCCTCGGCCATCTTCTCGCGAATCGCTTCGTAGAACCGCTTGAACTGGAAGATCTCGACCTAGTACGACACACACGAGGTCGCTCGACAGCGTTAGCCAGTGTTAGTGGTGGCGACTGCTGCTGCCTCAGAGGACAGAGAGAGCGAGAGAGGCGCCGCACCTGGCCGCGTCGAAACTCGACGAGGTACACGCCGCGCTGGTAGAGAAAGACCTGCACGGTGCACGAGAGCATGCTGCCGTAGCGCACTTTGAGCTGGTACTTGGTCCAGTCGATCGTCACGCGCTGCGGCACGTTCTTGTACGGATACGGCAGTGGACTCGGGTTCGCGGCCAAGATCGCTTCGATCTTTGCGAGCACGAGCTGCGCCGGCAGCGCAGTTATGAACCGCGTCGATCGTGCGACGTGGTCTGTGCGCGTCGGCGGCAGCGTCTCACGCGCCGCTGTCTGCACACTTGCGAGCGCAGCAGGCGACACATTCAGTGGCGTCAGGACAGAAGGACTGGCGCTGCTGCTGGTATCACCACTGCCAGTCAGATCGAGCAGCTCGAGGTTGAACGGTCGGATCGCTTCGAGCTTCGCCGCTTTCTCAAAGCGCGCGAGGTAGAGCTCTGGTGGCGAGTTCCGACGGTGCTGGTTGCTTCGGTGGAACGCTGACGACCGCGACTCGATCGCAAGTGGCGGCGAGATGAACCGGCGGTGCGAAGCAACTCGACTCGACCGCTCGTTCAGCTCTTCCTGCTGTTCCACTGCACTCGCGACAGAGTCACAGAGTGTATCAGTGGCGCTGCTGTCTTCGCTGTAGTCGCTTGACTGGCGCGTCCGCTCGTCCATTGACTCGACTGCGTCAATAGCATTGTCTGGCTCAAGGTCGAACTGAAGACTCGGCGTCGTCGACTCGGCATCACGCAAGTCGATCGACGGCACTTGCTCAAGCGACCGAGAGCTCGATGCCTGCTGCGCACATGCACGTGGCGATGTCGGCGGTGTCTGGCCTGCAAGCGGCGACGTCTCTTCATCCACGCTCGGCATGTACCCGCCGCCTGCACCGACGAGGTTGATCGCGCGCGCGCTCATTTGCGGCGACGGCGGACAGATCGAGAGTCCAAGCGGACGACTGAAGCCATGCGGCGACGTGAGTCCAGACCGCGCACTCGTGAGCGCGCTCCAGCGGTGCTCTTGGTCGATCGTGCTCTGCGGGACGTTCACTACGACGCTTGCGCGGCTCTTGTACGACGACGACGACGGCGTCGATGGCGTTGGCACTGACGGTGGCGTCATTGGCGACGCTGCGATCGCGTGCGGACTGTTGAGCAGTGCGGCGCTGCTGTCGTCGTCATTGCTCGGACTCCGAGATTTTGGGAGGCGCTGCGCAAGGACCCACGCGTGGCGCTGCGCTTCTTCGACCGCCAAGCGCATGCACGGGTCGGGATAGAGGAGCTGCGCAATGAGCGACTTGACTTCGAGCGAGAAATGCTGCGGGAAGAACCAGGACGGGAACGTGACTTCATCCGCTGGGTCGTCGTCGCTGTACTTGGTCTGGTACGACCACTTGCGGAACTTGTCGTACCGGAGGCACTTGAGCAAGTCCTTGCCGAACGGGAGGTTCCCGGCAATCATCGCGTACAGGATCACGCCGATCGACCACGCGTCAGCCTTGGCGCCGTCGTAGCCCTGACCCGCGTCCATGAGCACTTCGGGCGCGACGTAGTGCGGCGACCCAACGACTGACCGGAGCCGCCGGATGCACTGCGCTTGGCCGTCACTACTGCTGTTGTCGCTACTGCTACTGCTGTCAGTGAACGCAAAGATCGCCGAGAGCCCAAAGTCGGCGATCTTGAGCGTCGAGTGCTCCTCTGTGTCGGCCAAGAGCAGGTTCTCGGGCTTGAGGTCGCGGTGGCACACGCCAGACGAGTGGCAGAACGCGACACCCGAGATGAGCTGGCAAAAGTACCGCCGCGCCGTGGCTTCGTCCGTGCCGCAGTCGAGCTTGATGCGATCAAAGAGCTCACCGCCGGCAGCGAGCTCGAGCACGAGGAACGTCGTGCACTTGCTGTCCTGCACGAGCTCGAGCGCAGCGTCGAGGCGCAGGACGTGCTCGTGGAAGTCAAGGCCCGACATGTTGGAGATCTCGCGGTGGATCGACCGGCGCGTGTACGCGAACTTGAGGAACTTCTTTGGGATCGTCGGGATCTTGAGCACTTGGTTCTTCACTTCGACTTCGCGGTACGTGTCCTCTGGACGCTGTTCGCTACTGCTGCTGCTACTGCTACTGTCAGGCTGGAGCGCAGCGCCCCAGACGTCCATGCATTGCGGCAGTGTGAGCTCGCGGAGCATCCCAGTGCGCGGGTCTTCGAACGCAGCGATCGCTTGCTTTGTCATTGGGTGAATGAGCCACCAGACGTTCCTACACGAGGCGAGGTGTCCCACCACACGGATATGAGCGCACGGACGTACTACCGATAGCCATAGAGCGTAACGACTGTGAACGTACTCGAGACGTATGGGCGCCGTAGATGCACTGCTACTGCGACTGCCTCCGCGCGGCAACGGCATTTGGTCGAGCGGTCGCGTGGCGTCGAGCGGTTTGCCTTTGATCGCAACGACGCAGCGTGCAAGGAGCGTGCTCGGGAAGAGCTTGTACCCGACAGGGTTCAGGATCTTGATCGCCACGTGCTGCCATTGCACACATCCATGCAGATGAATGTGGTGCTATAGAGTAAGAGCAAGTAGAGGAGCGCAAGAAGACCGCCAGACAGTCAGACGTACTTGCTTGGTGCGCATGCAGAACGCTTCATAGACGCTGTAGGTAGCCACGCAGCGCATGTTAGCAGCAGTGCGCAGGATCAGTAGTTGTATCGACATGTATGGCATGAGCTACAACTACGTACACGCCTGCAGCGCCGCCGCCGAGGTACCCGCCGAGCTCGTAGATGAGCTCGTCGTTGCTGTAGATTGACTGCCCGTCGTAGTGGTCGACCTTGATAGTCTGCAGCTTGCGTCGGCGTTCATTCATCATCGTGACTGGATATGCACTGACAGCAATGTCGTGCGGGTACGTAGCGATCTGTTAGCACTTGGTGTGTGTGTGGGCGAGACAGGCAGTGTGTGCACTTGCACGTACGATGGCAACGCCGCGCGAGCGATCCTCTTGGCACCTGCAGAGGTGCTCGATGCCACCACCGAAACTCGACTGCGTGTGTCCGTGTGCTAGCTGACTCCTCTGTCACTTGGTCGTTGAACAGGCGCTGTCGCCACTGCCGTGTCTGTATGTGTTGAGTGAGCTGTGCTTCCTTCCACCGACAGCAATGGAGTCTGCTGGTGTCCAGATCGCAGACGCAGTGCTACGTCTCCTCTCAAATGCCGATCTCCCGCTCGTCACGCCGCGCGCTTGCTCGCTCGCTCGAGCGTGTGTGGACGCGTGCAAACTGCACACCTTATCGTGCCACGCCTGCCAATGCTGCTCGCTGTCGTTCGTTGCGCTATATGTGTCGTTTCGTTCAGACTTCAGGTCTTGATCAGCTCCACACATCTTGGTGTTGCCACATCACACAAAATGTACACTTGAATAAATTATGCCACTTTGCCACTTTGATACGTCGGATTTTGAAAATGTCGCTTCAAAAAACGATGCAAGTTACACGCTCTCGACTTTTGCTCTTGTTCCTTCGAGCGGTAGTTTACGTTCGACACGCAAACAGTAAAAAGAAGTCAAGATTCCACAAAATTTCGACTGCAAGCGCAGTTTGTATAGGAACAAAGTCACGTACTTAAGCGGGCACTATCCGGCCGACTTTAGTCCGTCGACTTGCGCTTCTTCTGTCGACATTTCCCGCGCTGGATACAAACACCGAATGTCAACCGCGCAAGTCAACACATCTTTGCAATGGCAAATAAGAACAAGGGCAAAAGTCGACATTATCAAGATTATGCGTTTATTACACCAATTTTCGGTTGAGCAAAAAATACGCTGTGCCATTACGTGTCGACGCATATCAACACACCTGGTTGGAATCAACGCTTGTCCAAGCGTTTTAACACACCTGCAGAGCGACCCAGTGCTGAGAGCGCTCAACTTCTCGGTACGTTAACACACCATTCCCCGCACATTACTTGTACACCAACTTTTTCCTGTATGTATTTTTGTATGTGCCTGTCTTAAATACGATGATTCACATTTGTATCGAAATTCGGTATGTCGACTATTTCAGTTTAACATACTGACTGTATTTGGCTTTGCGTGAGTCGGCGATCACCCAGATACTTTATGTAACCGGACGTGTCCGAGTTACGCAGCACCTTTGCGAGGAAGCGTGTGTGAACACCTTCCGCAAGGATTCCAGTCACGTAAGACGGAAAGCAAACAAGATACTTGGTTTGAGTGCTCTAAATTGTAACTGTTCATTTGAATCGGAAGTGTGGATCCACCCCTTGGTATGAGCCTTTAGATCTAAGTATGCAATACTAAATCTAAGTCAACTAAAATTTGGTTGGCTCTGAGAGTCCAAGTTTACTGATTGGCTAATATTCTAGCATATCTGGCAATTAGAGCCGCCGCCAATGAAGGCCGGTCTTAAAAGAAGTGTGTGAATTGTAATTCCGCAAGGCTGGGTTATTATCACATAACCACAGCTTGTGTACCCCGTTACACTTTACATGCACACGAGCGCGCGCAAGTGGCCACGGCTGACCGAGCAGTTTGCCAACGGCATGCATGTCTCTATGAGATTCGTATGACTTGGCATTTGCATGCCATTTGATCTGTTGGGGTTTGTCGCGCACATGGGTTCTCTCACCAAGCGCCGTGATTTCTTCACCTCTCATTCTAGCACTCACCGATCAGTGCACAAGCAGTTCTCCACGATGGCGAAGCGCAAGCGTGCTAGCACCAGCACGAGGTCTCGCGAGAGAGCGCACGCGATGAACGATAGCTCTAATCCGGATGACGACGACAGCACCGACGATCCAGACGACAACACCGCCTCAGCGACAGCGACGATACGCACCGTGCAAACGATGTGGACGCAACTCTGCAGGATCCCAGCTTTGGAAGACGCGATCCAAGATCCCGTTGTGAAGATGAACAAAGTGCGCGTTGAAGCCTCGCTGTTTGCGTCGTACCACATGGCGCGCTGCCATCGCCTCGGTTTGGCGATACCAAGACTCGACCAATGTTACTTCAAGCGGTGCGCCTAGATGGTGCTCGAGCAGCAACATGGAGCCATGAGAGCTGGCACCGTCGAGTAGCGTGACAGCATCACAGAGACGTGTGTGCTGTACAAGCGCGAGCGAGAGCAGACGTTGTCTACGATCGAAGGTGCGAATACGTACCATCCACCTTCGCTGCGCGGTCACAACGGTTCTCTGTGTGCGCTCTCAAGGCAGATGGCTGTGGCCGCACATCAACACCTCGCACGCAACTTCCACCGTCGCCTCGTGCTGTTCCTCCGTGTCTCGCACCAGATGACGTATCGCGAAGTGAAACGCGTGGTCACACTAGTGCAGCGCAACGACGGTACCGATCCAGCAGCTCAAGACATCAAGCAGTGGTCCTCGTGCTAGTGTTTTGGCGGGCGGCCGCACGACAAAGGCAGACATGCCACTCGCGGCAGCGCGTTGCGCCGAGATCCTGTCTGCAGTCGCGAACCACATCGCGTAGGTGCACGCTCGCGGGGTTCGTGTTGAGCGCGGCGTGCGGATCTTCTCGCTTCTGCCACGCGCACGCAGCTTCGTCCCAGCACATGTCGCGATCACTACGAGTGTTCTGTACGACCTCGGACAGCAGCTGGCGCGTCGTGAGGCGAATGGCGATCCTTTGTCTGTTGTCGGAGTCACGAGCAAAGAATTTGCGACGTCGAAAGACGCCGCGTGGCGATCTGCGTTCCATGTCGATCGTCTCGAGACTTCTGTACGCCGATTTGCACACCATCTGACCACAGATGACTACGCCGTGTGCACAAAGATCTTGCGTCCCAAGCATGCGCACGACAAGCAGACGTACGCGCCACCGCAGACCTCGTGCTCGCGGCTGATTGGCATCGATCCGGGCAAGCGATCTGTCGCCACAGCGTTCGGTGCTGAAGACGGCGCCTGCGCTCGAAATGATCGTCACAGGGCTCAGCCACTCACCTCTGCGCGTGCGAACAAGTCCAAGAGACGTCGCCTCAAGGCTAAGAGACGTTGCCGCAAGTGCACGTGGCGAATCACTCGTGAACGAGCTTGCACGCGACGCCAGAGACGAAAGCGCAAGCGACGCGCGCGCCGCAAATGCGTCGACAACAGCAACACGCTCAAGATCTCAAATCGCGAGTATCAACACCTGGCGCGACACCATCACGGGGCAGACTACCATAAGAACTACCGCCGCCGCCACTCGACGTACGCCGACGCCATCGAGGCAACACAGACGTTCAAGACGTCGTGCCCAGACACATACATGGCGCATCTGCGCGAGCTTTGGAAACTGCTCGGCCCTCTGCTCGAGCACAGCTCGAGCATCGGCTTCCGCAAGGTCGCGATCGCCGCGCTGTCGAAGAGTATCGCGCCACGCCGAGATCAGTCCGTCTTTGTAGCGATGGGGGACTGGAAGCAGCAAGTCATCACCCGCGGCCACCTGTCATCACCCGTGCACGCACTGGCGGCGGTGCTCGCGCAGCGCGCGTCGTTGTTCTACGTCAATGTGTGCAATACCATCCAGCGATGCTCGGGCATCACGCCAATCGACGGAGTGGCCATGCACTGCCACAGCCAGCTCAACAAGGCCACGTACCCTAAGCTTTAAGACAATAACACGATAGCACGCACCGAGACAAAGAACGCGCTGCGTTACTCCAGCGCAAGATCATGTGGGATCGCGACATCAACGCCTCGCGAAACATACACACGCTGGGAGGGCTTGTGTGCTCTCGACAACGCCGTCCTGCTGCCTTCAGACCAGGAGCAGATCGACAGCAGTGAGCTCTTTCGAGCACAAGTGGGCCGCGGCTGGCTCTCTTGCTTAAGCTCGCCGGATCAAGAGAGCTTTGACACGCTAGTGACGGATCTTCCAAAGTGCCCACCTGGTGCAAGTCCGGACTAGGTCTAACCTTTAATGAAGTGTGTGTATGTTGCGTCTGTGTGGAGCTCATCAGCGACAGAGTACAGGACGCACTGACTGACTGCTGGATGTGCAACATGAACCAACGCATGTTGCTACTACGAACGTATTGCAGGCCGAGTGGTGTCCGTACTGCCGAACGCTCCAACCGGAACTCAACGCGTTCCACGACGCTGCGAACGCCGAAAACCGCGAGCTCGAGATCGTGTTTGTGAGCTCGGACAACTCAGAGACGGACCAGCTCGCGTATCTCAAGAGCAAGGATGGGCCGTGGTGGACCGTGCCGTTCGACAACGAATTCCGCAACGACCTCAAGCGAAAGGTGCGACATAGTCGAGTGCTCCGACGCTGCTGACGACGAGTTGGTAGCGACACACTAACGAGTGAGCGAACAATGGATGTGGACGTTGCCTTTGCAACAGTACTTGGCGTGTGCGAACAAAGAGCGCGAGCAAGTCAGCATCGAGGAGCGCATCAGTGGACTCGACGCTGCTGATCCTCAAGCCGGATGGCGAGATCATTGATCGCGACGGCGTCAAGACCATCCAGGAACACGGCGTGCATACAGTCGAAAAGTGGAGCACAACAGCGCGATGAGGTCGTCGAGCAGTCTCACAGACTACAACTGAACAGTAAAGTACGAGCAACGATGCTGCAGTCTCAACTTGAGTGCCTAGCGTCTCGAAGCTTGCATCGAAGACTCAACCTACAAAGTTTTCCCTTTATCCTACAAATATGTCTCCATACGAATTTCCTGTGTTTCTGTTTTATAGACTTCGTGTTTTAGCTCGACCGATCTTGTTGTCCAACTCAAGATCAAAGCGCTCATCAACATGACCATTTTCGCTAGAAGCGCAAGCCGCACGATCGCTCGCTGTGTCACGAGAGCGCCTGCTCGCTACGCACGCTTCGCACCTGCATCGCGCACTCGCTTCATTTCCTCCTTTAGTACCATGAGCGAGTCGTTCTTGAAAGGAGTCGAGCTCGTGAACGCCGCCGGCGACAAGCGTCTCGGCGAAGACGTGACGCACGGCAAAGTGCTCGCGCTCTACTTTGCGGTGCGTCTGGCATGGGCATGACCGTCTCTAATCTATCTAGCACCAGTGCTCATATGTTCAATGTATGCGAATGTGCTCGAGCAGGCGGACTGGTGTCCTGACTGCCGCGCGTTCCAGCCAGCGCTCAACGCGTTCTACGACAAAGTGAACGCGGACGCGCACCAGTTCGAGATTGTGTTCGTCGGCTCGGACCGCTCGGAAGAAGA
>JAASFN010000109.1:0-39895 GCA_023333795.1 Globisporangium rhizosaccharum
ACGAGGACTAGGACGACACGCACTAGTGCATGTGTACGAGAGACACATAAGAGGAGCTCGTGTAGGCAGCAGCAGCAGTGGTTGAGAGGCTTGAGAACCTAGTGACAGATGGCTCGGTTTGCGCGAGCGCCAAAGGAGCAACATCTTCTCAGCGGCTGTTGTAGCCCACAGTCAGCGACAGATCCAGTCCAAAGGACGAGCCGCTTGTCGTCAGTCGTGTCGTCACGATCCACGGTGCCTTTGACGTCACGCAACTCGAAGCGCATGCGTTCGCGCACGACGTCTAGTTCGTGTTCGTCTGTGGCAACGTAAGGGCTCAGACAATGGACCAATGCTGGCAGACTGCGTCCAAGGCGACGACACTACGTTGCGTTCCTGTGGACTCGTATCGAGAGCTCCAGCGCATCGCAGCGCTTCGTGGCGCGCACATCGTCGAGTCCTGGAGCGAGCTCGTGCCATCTACGAACGGGACAACGCCGATCACGCTGCGCTTTGTCGAGATTGCTGCCGCGCGGCGTGGAGACACCAACGACGATAGTGCGGACTCCAGCAGAGGCACTCGTGTGTATACTGCACTGTTTGTGAACGTCGATCGCCTCGAGTCACCACGTCCATTTCAAACTCTGCTTGTGCGTGGGGCGACGCGCATGGAAGCTGAGCAGCAGCGCGTGTACGCGTTAGCTCAGCGCACTGTGCTGACACTGCGGTCTGGATGCGTGCTGCCGTCGAGCGGTGCTGTCCTGTGCGCATGTGCAGCAGAGCTCCGCCTCGAGCTGGATGATCCACTGCGCAATGGCGCCAACGACAAGAGCATCCGCTTGGGTATTGCCCGACCTTGTGCTCAGTTTCAACAAACGACCAGCAGGCGCACGAGAAGCGTCTCTAGCTAAGCTGACATGAGTCTTAGCTGACCTGAGTAAGCGATCTTCTGCGACGTGTGAGCAGAGCATGAAAGGACACACTGTCGATTCGCCACAAGCAGAGACCTCTCACTCGACCCAGCACCTTGGATCCACCACACTCACGCTCTCTCTCTCTCTCTCTGTCTACCGCTTGTCACGTACCATGCACGTACGTCGCTGTGCATTTGCCTCAGCTGTACTGCTCGCGCTCAGCATTTGCGCCACTCGTGCGAGTGACCAGCAAGAGCTCACGGCAGTGCACGAGACGCACAACCTGCTCGATGCGACGCAGTTCTACGTCTGCGGCTCTGCAGTCGCTGGCATGGACGGCAAGTACGTGCTCCAGCGTGATAGCAGAACGCAGTCAGGCCCAGACACGCCAGTCTTTCTCCGTGAAGACGATGACGACGACGATGACGACAGTGTGAACGCACTGGTAGCAGCGTCGCAGCAGCAGCGTGATATGCGCCTCTTTCGCCACAACGGCTTCTGGATGTTTGCAGACGTGAGCGCGTGGCCACCTGCGACGCACTATCGCTGTGATCCGACCAAGCACCACGTCGTCCCGAGCACACTCGACCTCCTGCAAGTGTGCGGACCAGACCAGCCGACGCCGCCGAGCGCAGGGTACACATCTGCGCGATCTGAGCACGCAACACCGCACCTCGTGCTCTCGCAGCGTCCGTGCGCAGCAAGCACTAGCACTGCGAATAGCGAAGACGCCACAGCTGCAGCGCTGGCATCCCTTGCACGCAGCAGCCGCGTCTCGGAGCTCTAGCGTTGAGGCAGCCCATATAACCAAACGAATGAACGAATGATCGCTCTCTATCGTTCTCTTACTCTCGTCCTAGTTCCACGACACCGCGAGGTTGTCGCCCTTCATCGCAAACACACACGCAAGCGCGAGGTGGTCGGACGGGTACACGGCGTTTGGGAGCCACGACGATGGTCGCTCAACGACGTTGAAGAGCTCCGGAGCGACCCACTCGCCCATGTATCGTCGCTCGTCGCTCGGCGTCGCAAGCGCGTCGTACCAGTCACGCGGCTTGTGCTTTGCCCACTCGACGTCTGTTGCAACGAGCGGTGCGCGGGCGTCGTCACCGAGCTCAAGCAGCTCGTCTACAGTTGGGAGCGCAAGCACTTGGAACGGCGCGAGCTGGCCGGCCGAGTAGAAGATGTAGTCGATCGTGCCTTGGAATACAGGACTGGCAAACGTCAGCTCCGGCTCGCTCATGTACTCGAATGCCTGAGCATAGGCGCTCTCCATCTGTTCGCCATGCACGAGCGCGTCGTCTCGGTCTGCTTGTGGTTGCAATGTCGCGTACTGCTTTGCATCGGCTGCGCTACTGTCGTCGCCGCGGTCGAGTCTGCGCGGACACACGTCCAAGTTGAGCGCCTTGGAGTCAAAGCGTGGGGTCCGTCCCGAGCCAAACGATACGTCGTACGGCTTGACCTGAGGCGGGACGTCACCAACGACAAAGAGCTTGGGCGAGTCGTCATCATCATCCTCATCGCTACTGCCGCTTGTCGCTTGCTTTGCAGCGGCTTTAGTGCCCGCGAGCTTGACTGAGACGGCAGTCGTTAGTGGCGCAGTTGGCTGACTAAAGTGGCTCCAGCCATGGACATTGCGAGCAGCGAGGCGGCATTGGTATGTGACGCCAGCGCTCAGCATCGTCAGGACAAACGCGTTCGCAGGCGCTGGCACGAGCACTTCGTGCGAAAAGCCCATCGTTGCGCTCGTGCAGTTCTTCACGCCGATCTTGTACTCGAGCACCGGCGCGTCTGGGTCGAGGCACTCGGGCGTTGTCCACTCGATCGTGAGCGACGTTGGGGTCGCGTCGCTCAGATCTGGACGCTCGGGTGGATTCGGAACATGCGGCGCTGGACGTCGTCTACCAGTGTGGATGATATGGTAGACGTCGCTGCTCGGGAGCGCGTTGAACGAACCGGCGAGCACGATCGGGAGGTGAAAGTCCGCGTTGAACACCGCAGTCGCTCGGCAGAGGAACTCGGTCTGCAAGACGCGCACGAGCTCGAGCGCCGGACCCGATGCGAGCTGTGTGTTCACGACACAGAGCGCACTCGGAAGCCGCGACGCTTCCCACGGCTGGAGACACAGCAGCAGCGCCGTGTTGTCCTGACGCGCACGCGCGCAGAGGTTGGCGTCACTGATGCTCGCACAGACGTCGTTCAAGTCGACTTGCGTGGAGCGAAAGAGCTGGAACGTCTCGCGACGGAACGCAGTCACGAGTCCTTCGTCCAGTGTAGCAGCACTACTGGAGCTCGATCGTGGCGCGTACACGCTGTCGTACCCTGCAGCGATGAGCTTCGCTGCCCACCAGTCGTCGTAGTCGTCCACCTCCTGGCACATATACGAGTGCGCAGTCAATGAGTTGCGCAACACTGTCTTACATGGACTGAGCTTGGAAGGTGTGTACCTGGAGACACAGGATGTCGGCGTCGTAGCTCACGAGCTCACTGCAGATGATAGACAATCAGGTATGTGTGAGTGGGAATGCACTGCGGTTGACAAGCAGCGATAACACGAAGACCATCTCCTCAAGGCACATATCGACACACACACCGCAGCAGCTTCTCTCGTCGTCCTGCAATCGTGAGGATCGATGACTCGACGTAGCCGCCACCACCACCGACACCGACACCGATGCGCTGAAGCCGGCGCGCACCCATCTGCGAGAGCACATTGTACGACACGACGGTGACTTTCTCGAGGTCTGCGAGCTCACTCAGCTCTGCGACGTCGGGTCGCGCAGGCACGAATACGCGATTTGGCTCGAGTGCGTCCACGTCGTCGTCTGCAGCGAGCTCCATGTCTGCGAGAGAATGACATGTGGCTACACAAGCAGGCGTGAAGCGACGCGAGTGGACTGCGCGCGAAAGAAGTATACTCCCACGTAAATCGCTCGCGACCAGCACTTGCAACGACAGCGTCAAGCACTTTACGGCGATATGTTGATCGCCATAGCATCTCTACGTGTCTACAGACGCTGTCGTGAGCTCCAACGCAGGCATGCACAGCACGATGTCGACCCGGATCGTCCATGACCACAAGAACGAATGCGAGGATTCTTGCGGATCGTGCTTTTTCATACATCAATCCATGACTTGCTTTGAGTATACTCTCACAAATCACTCAAAAGCCATGTACAGATACTATAGAAATACCAAGTAGATGCTAGTATTATTGATATCGATACGTACTGACAGTGACTGGATTATGTGTGGTGCAGAGCCACATTCGCGAGCTTCTCCCCATTCGCACAGACGCATCACGCAGCAGCAGCAAGAACACCAACAACATGGACGCGATCGTTCCTGTCGCCCCAAAGACCGTGGCGCCGACGCTCTTCCGCCGCAGCCGCATTCGCGTCAAGGAGCTCCTTGCGCGCGGGCTCGAGATCGAGGGCCAGAACGTGACTGTCAAGGGCTGGGCCAAGACGCTCCGTGAAGCTGGCGCCGGTGCGTTTGCGTTCCTCGAAGTGCACGATGGCTCGTGCTTCTCGAGCGTCCAGGTCGTGATCACGCGCGACGAGACCGAGGGCTTTGCTGCGGCGCTCGAGTCCGGCGGCGTCGGCTCGAGCTTCAGCGTCATCGGTACGGTCGTGAAGAGCCCAGCGAAGGGCCAGCTCATTGAGATCAAGGCGACGAAAGTCGAGCTGTACGGCGGGATCCCAGACCCCGCGACGTACCCCATGTCGAAGAAGCGCCACACGCTCGAGCACTTGCGCCAGCACGCGCACTTGCGTCCGCGCTCGAACATCCACGGCGCGGCCATGCGCGTGCGCAACGCAATGGCGTTTGCGACGCACGAGTTCTTCAACTCGCGCGGCTTTCTGTACATCCACACGCCGATCATCACCGAGTCGGACTGCGAAGGCGCCGGCGAGATGTTTGCTGTCACGACGCTGCTGTCGAAGCACCCGGACGGACAGCTCCCAGTCACGAAGCCAGCGGACGGCGCACAGGCGACGATTGACTACAAAGCCGACTTTTTTGACCGCCCGAGCTTCCTCAGTGTCTCGGGCCAGCTCAACGTCGAGACGCACTGCTGCGCGCTGTCGGACGTCTACACGTTCGGTCCGACGTTCCGCGCCGAGAACTCAAACACGTCGCGCCACTTGGCCGAGTTCTGGATGGTCGAGCCGGAGATTGCGTTTGCCGACTTGAAAGACGACATTGACTTGGCGGAAGACTACCTCAAGTTCTGCGTCCAGTACGCGCTTGACCACTGCGACAACGACCTCGCGTTCTTTAACCAGAACGTTGAGAAAGGACTGCTCGAGCGCTTGGCAAAGACCGTCGACGCGCCATTTGAGCGCATTTCGTACACGGACGCAGTTGCGCTGCTGTGCGAGCCAGCGCACTTGAAAAAAGGGAAATTTAGCGTCAAGCCAGTCTGGGGTGTCGACCTCGGCTCGGAGCACGAGCGGTACTTGACCGAGGTCGTGTACCAAAAGCCTGTCGTGATCTTCAACTACCCGAAGGCGTTCAAGAGCTTCTACATGCGCTTGAACGACGACGGCGAAACTGTCGCAGCTGCAGACGTGCTCGTGCCGAACGTCGGTGAGATCATTGGCGGCTCGCAGCGCGAAGAGCGCTTGGACGTGCTCGAGCAGCGCATTCGCGAGTCGGGTGCGAACCCAGAGGACTACAAGTGGTACCTCGACTTGCGCAAGTACGGCACGGTGCCGCACGCTGGTTTTGGGCTCGGCTTTGAGCGCCTCGTGCGCTTTGTCACCGGCATTGAGAACATCCGCGACGTGATTCCGTTCCCGCGGTGGCCAGGCAACGCCGCGTTCTAAGCGGCCACTTGGCTCTGAGGTAGACTGGCTGGCAGACGACTTGGCCCATCGGTGGTCGAGCACTGGCGTCTGCGTGAAGCGAGCTGATGCCAACACCAACGACAATGACGAGTGACTTGAAGAGAGAGTGATAGTCGTAGGTCCTAGGGCCAGATCACCTTCGTCCTACTGCGACTACTACTGCACCTGTGCTCAGTGGTGCATCCTCATACACACACGCTTGCGTCTTTGATTTGCTGTTGTTTGTCCATACATTGACTCTTGCGAGACTATGAGGCGACTACGGGTGGCGAAACAGCATGATGCACTTCTTCCCAATGTTGAAGCGCACAAAGTTCTTGCTCTCGTACGTGAACGCGGTCTTGTACTCGGACCCGACGATGCAGTGCCACGTTGGGCCGTACTTCTCCTCCATCCACGTCTGCGAGCGCGTGTTGGTACGAGCGTGGTGAGTCTATGAATCTCGCCTTGGTTGCGTTATGTCCATTGCAGTGAAGACCGCACTTTGCACACACGCACAAACCTTAATGTGCTTGGCGATCTCTTTCTCTTGTGTGAACTGCTCGAGCGCCACGCCTGCTTGTGCAATCGCATCGTTCTGTGTCGCAGCACATGCGCGTAGAACACAGGATATGAGCGCTATAGCACGTGCGTACAAATGCATGGGAAGAGTGTGACTGCAGCACCTTCATGTCCCCATGCTCGTCCACTGCGCACGAGTTCCGCGCACACACATGCAGCAACAGCAACAGATTGCAATTAGAGCACGAAGATCACTATTGCAGTCTCCAAACAGAGCGAGCAAGATACCAGTACGCACTGTCGGTCTCCATCTGCTTGCCGTTCTCGCGCGGCATCGTGCTCAATCAGTTCGTTGTCGTCGTCGTCCTTCGTGCTGCGATCGAGTCTCGTTGTTCAGTGCGATCCGCAGCAATGGATTCGCTCGCGTCTTTTCGTGCTCCAAAAGCAATTCAAGTCTGAATTGCAGCGACCAACACTCTGTATGGCGATGTCAACCACACCACATTTCTGATGTTTGGTATAGTGACAAAAACAAGGGTTCTAGACCATTCGCAGTTGCGCGCGAAATTGCTCGGACAAACGCAGCGCGACATCGCTTGCTGCAGCACGTACGCGTGTGTGTGAGTGTGTCCTCTGCTCGCAGCTTCAATGGCGCACGATCTCTCGGCCCGCATCGAGTACTCGGAGAAGTACGTCGACGACACGCACGAGTACAGGTACGCTCGCTCACGTGCTTGATGCTTGATGCTTTGTTTTGTGCGTGTGTTCTCTGCCGACGACTGCGTTGCTTGCTGCATGTTTGAGGTTCGTGAGAGAAGTCTTGCATCGAGAGACTGCGACTGCGTCCATGCTGCGAGCGTATGTGTGCTATCGACTAACGATGTGTGCATCTGTGTGTGCTTTTGTGCCGGCCATGGCGACACGATCGGGACGATACACACCAGACATGTGATCTTGCCAAAGGAGATGCAGCGCAGTCTGCCAGACCGCTTACTGAGCGAGACCGAGTGGCGCCAACTCGGCGTGCAGCAGAGCCGCGGCTGGGTGCACTACGCGATTCACAAGTACGTCCATCGCGCTAAGCATAATGCAGTTGCCCATGACGAGTACTTTGCACTTGTCCATGCGCCTTGTGTGTGTCATCGAGGCGTCTTGGCACGAACATCCTGCTGTGCACTAACTCACACACATGCGTGAATGTGCTCGTGCTCATCCAGACCGGAGCCTCACATCCTGCTCTTCCGACGTCCGCTTGGCACGGACCCGACCACTGGCCGCATCAACGCGTCGCTCGAGCGCGAAGCCAAGGACAAGTACGCGAAGGACTTCAACTAGCCACCACGACGTTGTACTTGCTTGCCAGCGCGTGTGTGTGAAGTGACGCGACTCGAGCTCAATCGAGTGCACGTGGCGCCCTAGACAGCCATTCCATACGAGCTCTTTCGCAGCGATACGACCACAAACAACCGCAGCACGGCCTCGCACAGTACATTGTGATCACAGCAAACACGGACCTTGCATGTCGGAGGCTTGTGGTGGTGCTCCTGCGTTCTCTCTGACTGCTGCGCTCGTCTACAGCTCGTGAAACGCAACTCATTCGCATTCGCTCTTGCTGGATTCGCTCGTGTGCAAGAGCGAGTCATCGCTGCCGTTGCTTCAGTCGCGCGCAGTACAATGCCCACAGCACGACGTCACTCACTCGCGATCATCTCGCTCGACCTGCCAAAGGACGTCTTGACGCTCCATCAAACAAGCACCTAAGCAGCAAGTCTTTCAGCCTCGACCTACGAATCCCGCCGCAAGTAGTCGTCTTCCTTTCGGCAAGAGTCCACCGAATGATGGTGCGTGGATGTGTCACAGACGTACGTGGTCTGTGGCTTCACGAGCGGGAACGGACGTCAGCGTCGCAAACGCAATTGGACGCCAGCGCGCACGGCAGCCAATCATCTCAGATCTCGTTGCGTCGTCCTCGATCACATTGCTGTTGCTCTGGTCGTCTCTGGTCGTCGTCCACAGCTGGTCGCGCTCTCCTCTCCTCGAGATCGCGCGCCAATCGCTTGACATGCTCAGAAGCCCGATCACATGCCATCGAGCGTCGTCGTCCTTGTTTTGGCGTCAGCTTGCTGCTGTTTCGAGCCATTCGTGCTCTTGTTTGTCGTCGACTTGTTCGTAGTCGCCAGAGTTTGAAGCCATGTGTGTGAACATCACACAAAAGTGTTTGCCCAATCAGCGAGGAGATGCGCGTTTTTGACAAATGCGTGACGCAGGGCGTGTCGCCGCCGCTGGTCTCTGGCAAATTCATCTTACCAGCGAAATCACTCTATTTTGAACAGGCGAGTGCCACGTCGTCGTTCTTGCCAGAGAATCAAGACAACACAAGAGCGAGTTGAAGTTCTTGCGACGCGGTTGACGCGCACTCGCGCACCGCATCGATTCAGAGCTTTGAGGAGCTTTGAGAGAGCTCATTCGTTCTCGTGCTGTTCTCGTGGTTGAGCTATTTTCACGAGCGTATGTCGTGTCGAGAATAGACGATGTGAACTCGATAGCACACAGCTCATTCACAACGTGATGTTTGTCGTGAGATTCGTACCAATATTGGCATTGCGGGTGTCCAAGTACTCTTGCCCTTTCAAAGCCTCGAGCGCACCGAATCTGGCGAAATATCTGTGTTGCTAAATAATGTTGAAATATTTGTTTGGACTCGACACAGCGCACACTCTTGGCTTAGAACTGCTGTTTCAAAAGCCACTGCTGTCGAACGACGACGCCATCTATCCACTTCTATTTCTGCACGTCGTGTCCACGTCAACAAGAGATTCGCATACCTCGATTTTATCACTAGCAAGTCCATCCCAATCAAGTGGTGATTGAAGCCCTACCCCGCGCTCCTCCACTTTCTCTTGGACTTTGTATATCCACCTGCGAAGGCGCGTGCTCGTCCAAGTCTTCAGCCAAGACAAGAAGACGCAAGGTTCACGTCGTCCAGCAGCAGCTCGACTCGATCGACTCGAACTCGAGCTCGATCATTCTCCGATTGGATCCGCCCGGCCGACGCTCGCTTGCCCCACCGCCTCGTCCTCTACACACACACGCACGCACGCACGCTTACACGATGATCGCCGCAAGCGCCAACAACAGCAGCAGCAACGCAAACAACCTCGGGCTCGTGACAATGCTCACGAGCAAGCAGACTGGCAAGTCTGTGCTTGCAACGAGCGCGATCAAGGACGCAATTTCGTCCGACATGAAGACGCGTCCAGTGCCAGTGTGGGTGAAGATGGCGGCCGGCATGACCGGCGGTGTGGCTGAAGCTTGCTTGCTCCAGCCGCTCGACGTCACGAAGACGCGGCTGCAGCTCGACCGCGAGGGCAAGTACAAGGGCATGGTGAACTGCGGCAAGACGATCTACAAAGAGGAGGGCGGCTTGGCGCTCTACAAGGGTCTCTCGCCGTTCCTCACGAACATGGTGCTCAAGTACGCGCTCCGCTTCGGTTCGTTCGCGTGGTTCCGCGAGCAGCTCGCTGGCGGTCCCGGCAAGCCGATCACGTCGCAGATCAACTTCACGGCTGGTCTCTTTGCCGGCTGCTTTGAGTCGGTGCTCATTGTCACGCCGTTCGAAGTGATCAAGACGCGCATGCAGAAGGAAGTGGGCATTGGTCGCTACAGCGGCCCGGTCGACTGCGCGCGCAAGGTCGTGGCGAACGAAGGGCTCTCGGCGCTTTGGAAGGGCAACATCCCGACGATGGCGCGCCAGGGCAGCAACCAGGCATTCAACTTCATGGCCATGGCGTGGCTCAACTCGAACGTGTGGAAGAAGGAGGACGGCGACGGCAAGACGCTGCCGTCGTACGTGACGTTTGTGAACGGTCTCATCGCCGGTTCGCTCGGTCCAATGTTCAACACGCCGATGGACGTGCTCAAGACGCGCTTGATGGCGCAGGAGACGGTCAAGGGCCAGGAGCTCAAGTACAAGGGCTTTTTCCACGCGCTGCGGCTGATTGCAAAGGAAGAGGGTCCCGCGGCGCTCTGGAAGGGTCTCTTGCCGCGTCTCACGCGTATGGCACCAGGCCAAGCGATCACGTGGACGGTCGTGATGCGCGTGACGTCGATCTTTGAGAACACGGAGTACAACGACAACGAGGCGAAGCTCAAGCTCTAAGGCGCGCGAGACGATGCGTACTGACGACCGTGCGACACTGTCTTTCGACGCGCTCGTTCACACACACACACACACAAGGCTCTGGAGCACAAGTGCGACCCAAGTAGTTAGCTCTCTCGCCACGAGAGATGCGCGCGTGGATTCAGTCCAGTGAGTGTGAGTCGCTCGTTGCGAGACGATGGCAGTCGGCTGTTCTTTTGTATGGACTTTATATCAATAGAGACTCCCTTGTCTATTTTTAGCTCAGTTGACTTTCTGGCTGACTCACTCACTTTCAAGTCGGACGCGGCAGCGCGACTCACGTAGCACCACCACGTCACGCGTGACGCCACTGACGCATGGCCACACTCTGTCTTGGTCTGCAGTTCCCATTGCAAGGCACCCAAAGCGTGAGTCGGTCGTTCATTTCGTCACAAGTCTACATCCATTCATCGATCTATCCGTCTGTCTGTCTGTTCTCTACAGCCACGTCGCTTATACCAATGTAAGCGACGTGCGCACTCTCTTCTCTACATGCTCGCAAGCTCGCCAGATGCGTACGACACGCGCATGCTACTGCGTCGAGGCACTGGCGGAAAGTCTGCGGCAATGAGCGCGTCGATCGCTTCTTCCGACAGTCCTTGCTGTCGGTACCGCTGAATCGCGCGCAAGAGCACGTCAAGCTGCCGTGCGCCACTTGAGAGCCGCGTCGGCAAGCCAAGTGTGCTGCTGCTCGTCGAGAACATCGAGCTGCGGTCGGCGCTCTCGTTCAAGTCAAACTCCGAGTCTGCAGTCGGCGGTGCGCTCATTGTGAACTGGTTCAGAGCGTACGGAGTACGGTGCGGTGGCTGCTGGTACTGCTGCGGAGAGTACGCTTGTTGTGGAGGGTACGCTGGAGGGTACGATTGCTGTTGTTGTTGCTGGTACGGATCGTACGGCCGTGCGACTTCAGATGCAATGTCTTCGTCGTCATCATCGTCGTCGTCGTCGTACTCATCGTCATCGTAGTACTCGTCATCGTATTCGTCGTCGTTGTACTCGCTCCCCATCGAGTACATCGACGGCACTTCACTGCGACTTACACTGCCAATGCGCGACGCGCGGACGCTGCTGCCAGCGTAACTCCGCGTGTACCCCTGCGACGTCCGCTGCGTCATGCTGCCACCCGCGAGTCGGTGCCACGGTCCGCCGTGGTTACAGCACTCGCACACACCGCCGGGGTTGAGCTGTCCGCGGATCTTCTTCTTCTTGTAGCTCGTGCAGCCGCAGATCGTGTCGGTGTCGCGGCCATAGACGCACTCTCCGCGCTTCCCGACGCGACTGCGTTCGTTCCGCGCGAGCTCTTCCCACAAGAGCGTCCGCGCGGGGACTGGGATCGACGGCACGAGTCCCGCTGCGCGCTTGGCTGCGTACTCTTTCGCAATCTCCTCCAAGATCTTCTCCGCTTGGCGCTTGCGGTGGATCCGCTCGCGCTCCGCGTTCTCAGGCGCGACGCTCGACGCTGTTGACCCGCCACTCGCGTTTGCGAATCGACGAAAGCTGCTCATGGGCGAGTCGAGCGAGTCGAGTGACCGGAGCGACCGCGCAGACGAGAGCTTGCGCACGAGGTCGCGTCGGAGCGACACTGGCGCTGCTGCTGCTGTATTCGTACTGGCGCTCCGACTGCTGCTCGGTGTTGGGACACAACCTCGCGACGCTGGAGCTGGGGCTCGCGGTGCTGGAGCTGTGGGGTTCATACTGCAGCTCGTCGTGCTGGACGAGTTCGCAGTGCTCGTGTCGCTGCTGCGACCACCAGCAGTCGTGGGGGTACTCGTCGTGCGACGGTGGGCGGACGGACCTGTGCGCGGCGGCAGGTGCGGCGTGTCAGCGTCAGTTGCAAACTGCGGACACCCAGACGACGGCGGGGCCTCGGTGGAGTAGCCGCCGTACGTTGACAGTGGCGGCTGCTGCTGCTTGTGTGTATGCGCAGACGCCTGGCCGCTGCTGCTGCGCTTCGTGCGCTGGACGCCGAGGCGGCTGCCCATAGTACTCATGCACTGTGTGGTCAGTCGCAGTACCGGCAGAATGGAGCTGCGCTGCTTGTGTGTCGCAGCGACGCAGGTGCAGCTCGTCGTCGGTGGACTGACGATCGATCGGTCCCGCTGCACGACGATGTCGTGGTAAGTGGTGCCTGGCTGGCTGCACTCGCTCGTACACTCGCGCTCTCTCTAGCGCACGCGTGAGAGAGCTCAGTTCAGGCAAACGACGTGAAAGTGCAAGGGATCCGCGCGCGCGCGTGCTCCGGACTCAGCAGCAGCAGCGCAGCGTGAAGACGACGACGGTGTCGTTCGTCTCGAGCGCTTCGCGATTGGAAATGATCGCGAGCGGCTCTACCGGTGCCCTTGGCGCGTTCACACCTGTGCAAATGGCTGTGCAGGCGTGAGGCTGGGGAGAGGCAGTCGCAGCGCTGCGCACTCGGTCGTCGCGGGAATGGCAGCAGCAGTAGCAGCAGTAGCGACGCTCGCAATGCCCTGGACGTGTGTGTCTGTGCGCGCTCTCTCGCCAGTGTCTGGGCGTTTGTATGCGAGTGGGACGAACGAGCCAGCTCGCTGACGCCAAAAAACGCAAATGAGCCGGGGCTTTCACAGCATATTCTGCAAAATAACTTGTACAAATAATATATACGTGAGAAACGGGTGCGAATCAAGACGACCTCCAAGCCAAACCAGCTCTGGTTTGTTTACATGCTCGACTCGTGGGCGCTCCGAGCTCCTAAGCGCGCTCTCTTGTTCTCGTTTTCGTTCTCGATGCGTGTACACTCTTCGATTGCTCGAGCTCGCTGCGGCGCAGACTCGCTCCATTGCGCATAGCAAAAGGTCGTGTGTAGCGCCAGGTCCAGACCACCACGAGTCTTTCGTCCTGTCCGTCGTAGCAGCAGGAGCAGACAGACAGACAACACAATGCGATCGATGCTTGGATCGCCATGCAAAGGCGACGACGAATGGCTGATCCATGGAACGCAGGAGCGTAACAACACCAGCAAGCGTAGCAGGTAGCGTAGCATGTGAGGTCGAGACACACCAGCCCGCACGCCCTCCTGACTCTATTGCCCTTCTCGCTGGCTCGATCTGATCTCACCAGACGCACACGACCACAAGACGAGATCGAGATCACCAAGTGTGAGAGCGTTCGTCCACTGCTTGAGCTGCAGTGTTCCCGCTAGTCTACAGGTCTGCAGGAGCGCTACTTGAGCGCTGCTGCTGTTGCTGCTACTGGTGGCGGTGGCCGATCCGACTACATCCTCCTCACCTCGCACTCGCTCTCTCTCTCACGCGCTCCTGAACTGGAAGCACCGCGTGTGTGTGAAGGAGACAAACTTACTGGACGAGCAGATGGATGTTCACAGCCACAGCGCAGTTCAAAGTGAGACTACCAACGCGAAAAATGTGCGCTTTTCGACGCATCTGAGCAAGCGCGTGCAACAAGTCTGGCAAGCACCGCCGCTCGAGTCTGACACTTGCCCGAAGTGTCCATGGCCATGATCTTAGCGGCTGAATGTCGGTGGTCGACCACGAAGCACACGACCGCTACACTGTCAACTAAGACTTGAGAGCCTTAGCGCAGCTTGCCGCATCGGACAAGCACACCAACATGACAAACTCACCAACAACAAGCCGGTTGGCTCGCTGCTCGAATGAGGTAGTTCCTTGCTGTGAAGCAATGTAGCACAACAAAAGCAGCAAGCGAGGGAACCCATGACAAGCGTCTCGGTGCATGAGCAACTGCAATGAGTTTCAAGCCTTGGAGCGTCGATTTGCCTGCAGTGTGTGTGGCGTCAACGTGACGGGATGCAACCAAGACGCAGTTGGCGAACAAGTGGCTGGTCTCGTTGACGAGAAGCGAAGTCGCAATCCATACTGCGAGTGTTCGTGCAGAGCTAAAGGAACTGGTTGTCGGTGGTCGACCACGAAGTTCATGATACCAATCTGCCAACCAAGTCAGGAGAGCTTGTCGTGTACGACTACACGAGGTGTGCGTGACTCGAAAGACGAGCTCAAAATGTTTGGAGCTCACAAGGTTCGAACAGCTCCCAGCAAGCAGGAATCGCGTTGCTCGTGTAACGCGAGCTCAATGCCTGTCAAGCGGCTGACAAGTTGTTGGCACGTTGGAGCTGCAGCGTACGCTCTGTACAGCACTGGTGACGAAGTCGAGCGCATCAGTAGCGCCAAGGGTACTGTCATCTTGGTCTACGAAACAGAAAACGAGCTCGTCCATGACCGACAAATGGATGCTGTGTGCTCATCGGATCAGTGTCATCGAAGACCTTGCAAGTGAGCCAGCACTTGTGCAAGCAAGAAGAGTAGAGTGCAAGTGGTTGATGTGAAGCTCTCGTGGGTGTCTTCGAAGACCTTGTTCGCGACGACCGAGTCCGTCACTGGTTCGCTGTTCTCGCTGCGCGTTAGCTCCTGAGTAGTGAGCTGCCTGGCTTCGGTGTGTGCCACACATCGGTTGTGTGGCACACACCGCCGCTACGTTTGTGTCCGAAAATTTTGTATCGGTCTTCAAACAGTGTCGAGCGTTTCTCGCTGTTTCGAGCCATTGTCTGTTTGAAATTGGCCTTTCCCTGTCGACCTGCAAGCCAGACACACTGAGCAAAGGTTTGAGCCATTTTCTATCAATATTGCGCAAGTGAATCTGTTTAAGTGCGAAATCGCTTTGGAGTGAACATACATTTTCGTAAGGAAGTCGAAATTTGACTTTTGTTTTTTACAAATTTCAAAAATGACCCTTTCAAAAGTGATCAGTTCTAGGTGCGTATTTTTCTACCACTTGTACTGTACTGCTTTCATTTCGTTTGAGAATACCGCATACTTATTCGAAAGCCGTGCGTATTTTTCTACCATCTGCATTGTAAAATCGAGGAACTGTGGATTTTAGTATTAACATGGAAAGGAGTGGCCCTTTTGATTTTCGCTGGTCTCTTATGATTGATGAATCATGGACGGATGGTATCGTGATTTATATATGATTGCCACTAATCATAACTAGCGTTAGCCCTGATCAAATGACACAATCATCGTTGCCTCGCTCAGGTCCTCGCATCGCTGGCTCGCTGAACCGCATACGAACGCACTGTGATGGCATCGCTTGATGCCTCGATCTGTTTCGTTATGCTCGTTTCTCGCGATCAACGCGATCAACCCATATGCATTCCTGTCACCTCAACTCACAGCGCCTGCGTGGTGCTTCGATGCTTGAGCATGCCTTGAGCATATGCTGCATGTGTAGTGTATGAGTGTGTGCACACTCAACCAGCATCAGACCTCGCTGCACACTCATCTTCAGAGTGAAAGGATTTGGTTGGCACTGCTTGTCAACGGCTGACGTGATTGACAGTCGCAAGACATTTCACTGACGTTTAAACAGCAAATAGCTCGGTACAGTCGATTGCATGTCCTGATCGGCATTTGTCTCGACTATCAGACAAGCTCCCTCTGCTTCACATAGCTTTTCCGAGCCAACTCTGGTTTCCACATGTCGCGCGGCAAAAAATCAGTCCTGTGGCTTCGAAGACGAGAGCGCAGGACGCAAGCAATGCCAAGTCGACAGAGTTCGCAATCTGCTCGCTCGAGCGCACGGCAATCGCTACCACCAGCGCCACTCGGCTCGCTCGCGCCTCTTTGTCTGCGTCCACGATGCCCGCGACGCCTACGAGCGCGCGCAAGCAGCAGCGCACAGCGCTGACTGCGAGCGGCCACGTTCGCGACCACTCGGAGCTCTACGGCACGTTCCACGCCGATGCGAGCGACGACTTTGACGTGCCATCGCGCGTGCCAGCGCACCGCACAAGCGGCATCCGCGTGCACGCGACGACGCTGCGCACGATCGCAGTCGTCGGCTTCCTGCTCTTCGCTGTGAGCTACATCCTCGCGGCGCAGGACCCAGTCGCGCGCGCACCGGACACTACTGGCACGTCTGTGACCAGCAACAGCGCAGTCGCGCCGCCGCAAGGACTCGTTGAGCTCGACGCTGCTGCTGCTGCCGCTTCGTCCGCAATTACAGCAGCGCCAACAACTGCGACCGAGCGCTCGTTCCTCAGCGGCGTCGACACGAAGCAGATCCGCGAGTACCTCCATGCGTACGCCTCCGTGCCACACCCGGCCGGGAGCAAACAGGACTACGCCACCGCAGTGTACACGGCCAAGCAGTTTGAGTCTTTCGGGATCAACGCGTCGATCAAAGAGTACTACCCGCTGCTGTCGCTGCCAGTGCGTCGCCATGTTGCGATCGTTGCGCCTTCGAGCGCCACGCGCGTGCTCAACTTGACCGAAGCCGCTGTCAAAGGCGACGCGTGCACGAGCAACAAGGACGCCTTGCCGCCGTTCTTGGCGTACGCTGCAAGCGGCAACGTCACGGCGTCGGTCGTGTACGTGAACTTTGGGACGCCGGCGGACTTTGCGTGGCTCGTGGCACAGAACGTGACGCTCAAGGGCAAGATCGCGCTCGTGCGCTACGGCGGCAACTTTCGCGGCCTCAAAGTGATGGCGGCCGAGGAGCACGGCATGGCGGGCGTCCTGATCTACTCGGACCCGCACGAAGACGGCTTTGCCCAGGGCGAGGTGTACCCTGTCGGTCCGTGGCGTCCCGAGGCGTCGTTCCAGCGCGGCTCGATCCAGTACAACTCGCTCGCTGGTGGCGATCCACTCACGCCCGGCTTCCCGTCGACGCTCGGTGCGCCGTACTTGAACTACAGCACGGCGCCGACGATCCCGCACATCCCCGCGCTGCCGCTCTCGTACGAGCAAGCGCAGTACATCCTCGCGTCGCTCGGAGGCAAGAAAGCGCCGGCAGCGTGGCAAGGCGCCTTGACGTTCCCAGACGGCTACCGCGTCGGAGATGACGAAGCGACGGTCCTGAACTTGGACTTGGAGATGGACAACAAGGTCGGTCCGATCTGGGACGTCATCGGCACGATCGACGGCGCTGAAGAGCCGGAGCAGCACGTCTTGATCGGGAACCACCGCGATGCGTGGGTCTGTGGCGCCGTGGACCCATCTAGTGGCTCGGCGGTCATGCTCGAGCTCGCGCGGAACTTGGGCGAGCTGCTCAAGACTGGCTGGCGTCCACGCCGGAAGCTCGTGCTCGCGTCGTGGGACGGCGAAGAGTACGGATTGCTTGGGAGCACAGAGTACGCCGAGGACCACGCGGAGGTGCTCAAGAAGCACGCCGTGGCGTACATCAACGTCGACAACGTCGTTGGTCCGTACGTCATGGCGAGCGGGACGCCGTCGATCGCCGGCTTCTTGCTCGACACAGCGAAGGCCGTGCCGGCGAACCGGTACTTTGCAAACGAAACGGCGACGTCGCTGTACGAGCAGTGGATGAACCAGACGCAGCAGCGCCGCTCGGCGCTCGGCGGCATTAAGGACGGCACGCTCGGTCCCGACCACATGATTGGCTTCATGGGCTCTGGGACGGACTTTACGGCGTTCTACCAGCACTTGGGCGTGATCTCGGCGAACCTTGGGTACGTCCTCGGCGCGGGGATGTACGGGACGTACCACAGCACGATGGACAGTCTCGCGTACATGGAGACGGTTGGCGACCCGAACTACAAGACGCACGAGACGACTGTCAAGTGGTGGGGCTTGCTCGCGCTCCGTCTCGCCGACGATGCGCTCGTGCCGTTTGACTTTTCGACGTACGGTCTCGTCATGGACGAAGACCTCGCTGGGTACGAGACCCAAGTCGCCGCGACGCACGGCAACACTGTCGACTTTACGAAGCTCCGCGACGCGATCAAGCTCTTCAGTGCAAACGCCGAGCTCTTTCAAGCGCGCGTCGCCGACTTTGCAAAGACGTCGGCGAACGATGCTGGAGCCGCGACCGAGCGCCGTGCGTGGAACCTCAAGCTCGTGACGCTCGAGCGCCACTTGCTCGCGGACGCCGGCTTGCCGCACCGGCCGTGGTTCAAGCACGTGATCTTCGGCCCTGGTTTCTACGAAGGCTACAGCGGCACGGCGTTCCCCGGCATTGACGACGCAATCGTGTTTGGCGACAACGCGACGGCGATCCAGACGCACGTGAACGATGTGGCGAACGTTGTGGCCAAAGCGGCTGAGTTCATGATCACGGCGCCTTGACGACACTGAACGACGGAGGACGTCCCCAGTTTTGATGAAAGAGAGAGAGAGAGAGAGGATGAGTGCATCTCAGTGCGTCAGTTCATAGTGAGAAGATGGCGAGGACGACAGTGTCGTGAGTGAATGAACGCATGCGCTAGGACTCTCGACTTGTACGTGTGTCTATCGGACCAGAACCTGCTCGCTCTTAGACCTGGGACTCTGGAGCGGCGGCGGTGAAGGTGGTCAATGCACTCGCACTGTCGCCAGATGCCGTCACCTCGGTCGATGTGTCTTCCATCGGTAGAGCTAGGCTGCTCACTGGCGCAGCTGCTGCGACGTCCTCCTCAGTGTCGTGGCGGTCGAGACACGTGTCTGCGGCGAGCTTCTGCGCAGCTTGGAGCACTGCGCCGTGCTCGTCGTCGAGCGCGTCTTTCTCCGCTTGCTCAGCGCTTGCACTCTTGGGCAGGAACGCGTCGTCTGGACAGAGTTGGTCAAAGATCGCGCGCGCGTTCGCACTCGCGCTCTCGAGGTGGATCTCCAGTGGGTTCACGGGCACCGCCTCGTGGTTCGTCTCAGCGTCACTCTCGACGCGCGTCTCGCATGGCCACACGTTCACGGGCAAGTGCGACGCTGCGGCTTTGTGTGCGAGCGACGTTGTCGTACTCGTCGATGACGCGAGGTGGTCCATCGTGTAGACCACGCGCCAAGCGACTGCGTCTTCCCACGACGGTAGCGGCTGCTCCTGTTTGCTACCATTGTCCAGAGGACTCGCACCAGTCGCCGGTGTCGTCTTGGCCGTCGAGTGCTTGCCGCCGGCGTGCTCAGCGCGCGCGCTTGTGAGGAGCTGCGCCATGACACCGTTCACGAGCGCGAGCTGCCGCGCCGTGTCGTCGAGCCAGTCGTGCGGCAGTGGCATCGACAGGTGCACGAGGTAGTAGCCGCGCGGACAGACGCACGCGCCGCTGTCGAGCTGCACGACTTGGATCGCAAACGGATTCTTCAGCGCAGCGTCCTCCGGTGGCACGACGACCAAGAGCCGCGCCATGTCGCGTCGGAGCGACGTCGTGAGCAAGAACACGCCGCGGAGGATCTGACCGTGCGTCCGACGTCCTCGCGACACCTCGGTCGGCTTGAACGAGTCGACGTAGCTGCCGTTCACAATGAACTGCTTGGCGCGCAAGACGCCGCCGTCCGTCGTGCGAATGCCGACCACTGTGCTCTTCTTCGTCGTTGTCGTTGACTTGACTGGTGATGGACCATCACTCACTGTCTCCACGTTCTCGTCCTCTTCATCATCCCGCACAATGAACGCAGTGATCGGAGCGCGCAGGACGTAGATCCCGCCGTAGACAGCGCACAATCGGCAGAAGCTCTGCGCGATCTCACTCACGCCGTAGAGCGGCACGAGGAACGCCGTGCTCGTGAACCGCCCGATCGACGCGACGTACCGGTAGACTGCGGCCAAGCCATCGCGTCCTGAGATCTGGTTCTTCGCAGCAGGGAAGCTCGCAAGCCCGACGCAGTAGACCACGACTTGCTGGAGCTTGGGCGAGAGCTTAAAGTGCGCCTCGAGCAACGCTTGGAACGGCGCGTCGAGGTACGTCGCGACGTCGTCCACCGCTGTTGCTTGGTTCACTTTGTTCTGCGGTCGCTTGAGCGCACGTCCGAGCGCGAGCGACCGCTCGTTCTTTGTCTCGACGTCTGCACCGACAATGTGCGTCTCGCCATAGTCGGCGACGAACTGGAGGAACTTCATGAGCTGCCGCTTCTCGACCATGCTCAAGAGCGTGCTCTGGAACACGTCTTTCTTCGAACACGGGACGCTCCATACCGTATCTTGCGGAACCGTATTTAGTGAACCCGTGTTTGGGAAATGCACGTACGTATGCTGCACAGCCGTGAACTCGAGGTACTGCCCGACGCCAGACGTAATGAGCGTCTCGACGAGCGCCTCAGACGAGAGCACGAGACGTGGGTTGATATCGATGCTGAACGACGATGACTGCGCCATGAGCGCTTGTTCGGCCGCAGCGTCTTGGAACGCTGAAGCGAGGAGCATGCACTGGAGCGAGTTCATGAGCGGGACGTCGCGCTCGCCAGGCACCGCAATGGGAGCAAGCGGTGGCGCAGCAGAGGCGTCGCTCTCGTCGTCACTCGTGAACGACCGTGGCGCCGCGCTTTCGTTCTGCGTCCACTGGAGGAACTGCTTGAGCGGGAACGACGCGTAGTTGCTGCCATAGTAGTCGTTCTACAGACGTACGCGTGTGTGCGCAGTCAGCTGCTGCTTAGTATCATGGAATGTGTGTGTAGAGAGAGAGCGATACTGTGGTAAGAGCAACACGGACGTACCTGGTCGAGATGCAGCACTTTCTTGCCCACGCGCGCGAGTGCACTGGAGCAAACGGACGCGATCGATCCGAGCGTCAGCAAGCGCACGAGGAGCTCCAGTATGTATGTAGACAGAGACTCAAGCGGATTCGCATGGACGTACCCTGCGAGGATGGCTTCTGACATGCCAGTGCCCACGAGCACAGCGTCGTACTCGACGTCGAGGAGACTCGCGTCCATTGTCACACACGCAGCGTCGCCTTCGTCACGTTGGCCGCTTCTCGCTTTTCTGCGTCAGTGATCCAATGCTCTGTCGCATTTGCACATCAATAGATTCTATTCAATTTGACTTGATGTTGTATGTAATCATCATGGACTCTGTTGTTAGTGTATTTCAAAGTCTGAGCGTGCCAAAAGCCAGGGAATGTAGCAAGTCCCAACGCTAAGTGTCCTGGTCGATGTCGCCGCTGCTCGCGCCTCCGCGACCGCTGCGCTTGGGACTCGTGAGCGCGCGCTTGTAGATCGTCGCCCACGTCTCGGCCTTTTCGCGGTCGCCGCGCGTGACGGAGCTAAAGTCGAGCTGCTGGAGCTTCGGAAAGCTCGCGATCACGTAGTTGCGGTAGTGCTTCTTCTCCTCGATCGGGTTCCCATGGAGCGTGAGTGCATGGAGCCGCAGGAGACACGCAGCGAGACTGTCAATGTCAGCGTACCGCTGGAGCTTGTTCCCGTGCAGATGGAGCGTGTAGATCTCAGGATACGGCGCAAACGCTGTGCTTGCGACGCTCGTGAGCGCATTGCCCGAGAGGTCGAGCCACTGGAGCTTGCTCGGGTCGTCAAAGACTGCGCGGAGTGCGTCGTGCATGTCGTCGAGGCTGCTGATCTTGTTGTTGTTCACGCGGAGCGACACAGACGCGCCAGTGGTCGTAGCGGAGGCTTTGCCTCGCGCTGTCGATAGCGACGCGCCTCCACTAGCGTCCAGACTACTCGAAGTGGTGTCGCTCGTGCCTCCCGCTTTCCGACTAGCAGTAGCATCACTTGTGTTGTCGTCGTCGTGTGCTGCTTTCTTCTTGCCACCAACAGGATCGTGCCGCGTCATGTCTGGCTCAACGTCAGCAACAAGAGATGGCGAGCGTGTGTGAGAGAGAGAGCGAGCGATACACGCACACAATGAGTCGTTTCATGCGCTGTGCGAGCGTACCAGAGAGCGCAGTGAGTCCCATGAACGAGTAGTCGAGCGGCATCGTGTGCGACCGCGCTTTCAGCGACGATGGCGAGGAGGCACTCATGACAAGCTTGGCGTGCGCGGCGTCGAAAAGCGCTGAGTGAGCCACGTGCAGCGTCGAGAAGAGGCGAGCGAGTCGAGCGAGCGTGGAGCGATAGCAACCCGGCACCAAAATTAGCGAGACACTTCCGAGTATCGGAAGTATGAAGAGCACCAGCGCTTTCTCGAGAGAGGCTGATGCTTGGGCATCTTCGTCATCGTAGTCCCCTTTGATCGGCTTCTTGTGATGCTCCTGTGTCTTGTCTATCTGGCGCTGATGATACACGAGAGACCACGTTTTGCGTGGATCAAGTCGCTCGATGCCAGAAGAGACGACTGCGAACGAGTGTTGACCGGACAGCTCGCTCAGGAGCGCGACTGGCGCTCCACCGAGATGGAAACGCGACTAGGATAACAGAGACCGCGCCTTGTCGAGTGGCGTCTTGAGTGCACATCCGAGCATATCCGAGCATGCGAGACCGATCATCATCGCTCTTGGCTGTTTGGTTCAATGTTTGGCGTCGCGTGAACGGTGTTGCGTGGCTTGAGAGAGCGTGAACGGATCGGTCCATTTCCTTGACGACCTTCACGCTGTTCGTAGCCCGTACTGCCACATGCGTTGGTGCTGCAGCGCTTGCCCGTGGTCTCAGTGTGCTCACGGCAGTCGTGTGGGGACTGCACGAGACTGGAGTCTGCGCAACGAGCACCATGCATGCCGACACAAGTGGCGGATCTGGGAATGCTCGACGAGTCGCTGACAGCGCTCGCTCTCAAGAACGGAGCTGCGTTGCTGCTTCACCATGGCGCGCCACAACACTTTGTATGACCACCAACAGATCCTTGCAGCTGCACGCAGATCGCGCTTGCGACGCTCCGTGTGGTCGGTCAGACTCGATGAAGCAAAGAACGAGCCGCACACGCGTCCATCTGTGTGTTGCCAGGCTGGTCCTTCTGATCTCGCCTGGCGCATGCTTCGAGCGCATGAGAGCGTGCGAGATTCTCGTGAGCTCCAGGAGCGCTTGCTCTTCAGATTAGCGGTCTCCTATCGACATGGCGGGTATGAAGTCATGCGTCATGACGGCGGTCGCGGTCACTTGAACCGACAAGAGCGGGCGGACTGAGCGAGCGTACGCGGAGCGCGCCACACGCGTTACTGCCATGCACCGCCGAAGCGAGCCAGGCGCACCTGGTGCCTCGACCAGCCGACCAGCCGACTGCCAGGATCATGAAGGGATGCCGCTGTCTGGTTGTCCGTCCGTTCGTTAGAGAAAGGTCCGCCGTCTTCTCGCTGTGTGAAGCGCAAGGGTGTGTAGTGTGACTTGCTCATACAGTTTGCTGTTGTTTTCGTCATCGGTGTTATTGACTGGGAACACGCCGGATGAGATGAGTAGCCGAGCGATGACATGACCACGCTGCAAATCCGCCATGAGCTTCTTCATGCAGCGAATGCTCACGATGTCTCGCGACTCTATGGTCTCGCACCGACACCGAGTGTCTTGGCTTGGCGCACATGGCAAGAGCTCACGATGCATACTTGGAGCTCCTCCAAGGCAATCACGAATGCGGCCGTGATGACGCTCTACATGCACAGGAGTGCACAGATAACTCTGGAAGCTCAAGACACTCGCTTGCTCCTCTCTCGACCCACGAGCTTGCACATGCGGTTGCGAACGACGACGACAGGAGTGCCCTGCTTTGTAGTGGCGCTCCATCGCTTGCACAAGCACCAGTCCGCTCGAAATGTCAAGAGATTATATAAAATATGCTAGATTTGAATGGATATGTCGAATATCTGTTGTGTGACCGAGATTACCAACACCGAGTCAGCAAACAAACAAGCCGAGCGCAGTTGAAGCAAAAGTGAACTGCGACTACACTCGATGTCGTCTGCGCCGCGAACGGGCAGCACTTGTTGTCAGGCTGCGACGGATCTTTCGACATTCCTGGTCGTCTTCCACCGAGGCGCGAGCGTTCTCGTGTGTGTTTGCGTGCTTGTGTCGCTGTTTGTTTGGTCGGTCGATGCTGTCGTGGTCTCGCAATGACCTGGATGTTGCTTCTTGTGTCTTGAAGCGCTGGTGCTGGTGCTTCCTGGCAATTAACACCTCGTGTAGTATCCTCAGCTCCACGCCGTGTCAGCGGCAGTACTTCGGATCTGCTTGACAGCACCAACTCGAGTCTCGAGCGCTACTCGGCATCAGCTGGTACAGTGACCTGCTGCCTCTTGCTGCTGATCTCACAGACTCAAGAGCGCCTCAAAGACGCGCGCACTTGCACTGCGTACCGTAAACTTTTCTAATCGGAGCTGTTCGCTGGCTCGCTCGCTCGTTTGACTCGTGAGTCGTCGTCGTCGCCTCCACAAAGTGAATGGTAGCGCGGCGTCTGCGACTGCCTTCACATACCACATCGCACTCGCTCGATCAAGAGTCGCCGCGCACGAACTGAAGCAACACGAGCAGCAACAGCGATCGATCTGGCGCAGTGCTTGGCGCAACAACGACCGAGGCGAGTCCTGCATTGCGTCCGTCCGTCTGCGAGCGCGAGTCTCCGATTGCACGCACCCACTCGCCCCTTCGCACAACTCCACAGCGCCAGAGCCTCAGCAGCAGCAGTCGACACGACACAGACGACCAGCCGACTAGCCACAGCAAGCAGCAGCCAGCTGGCACACACCAAAGTGGGGTTCGGGACTGCGGTGCAGCGCGAAGCGACAAGCGCCACTTCACATTCTGCGAGCCGCCCAGGCGCCTGCTCAACGTCTGCAGCGAGCAGATTACGCAGCGCGTGCGATCAACTCACTCGGCGCTCGCGCTGCCAAGGGCGCGCAGTTGTTCACTCACCCAGCGCGTACAGCCTCGTCTCCGCGGGTGCTCATGCCGCACCACCGCGTTCCGAGGAAGCTGAGCGACGGCGAGCGCAGGCAGTCACACAGACTCCAGTCTCAGCAGCAGCTACATTCACAGCCAGAGCCAGAACAGCTACGCGCGCGTCACCACCACCATCAAGATGCAGCTGCAGTACCAATGCTACGAAGCGCGTGGAGCTCCATGCAAGCAAGAGACGCAAGCGAGCATCACGAGCGATACCAGCACCACCAAGGAGCGCCGTTCGCCTCTGGTTCGTATGTGCCGCAAATGGACGACCCTATACGCCGGCAACCTCCGCATGAGCAGCTCCACGACCGCTTCACGGTCCAGCCGCCGATCCTGCTGCCGCCTGCGAGATGGCAACAACACCATGCGCACTCGCCGTATCGCACAAGAACTGACAGTAGCGTCCGCGAGCAGCATGACATGGACGGCAACACTACAGCGTATCTCGAAGAGAAGGTGGCGTTCGAGCACGTGCGATCGAGTCCTCATCGGCGCTCTCCTTACAGCGACACGCATGAACCGTCCTCGACCGAGTCGCTCGTCTCGCACCTCCATCGCCAGACACTGAGTTCAATGCGACCTCCAGCACCGCCATCCATGGCAATCGGAGAGACGCCCGCATCTCGTCAGTCAACAGCACCAGTGGCGTCTGATAACATCACCAAGACCGCCAACCCCCAACAACCCCCAGCACCAGTGACTATGATTGCAAGCTCGACCGCGACCGCGACTGCTGGGAAGAAGCGTCCGCGGTACTTGCGCGACACGGACCGGCGCAACATCATCCAGCGCATCGACGACGGCGAGAAGCAGGCGGCGCTCGCGCGCGAGTTCGGCGTCACGCGCGCGGCGATCTGCCACATCAAGAAGAACCGCGAAGAGATCATCACGCGCTACGACCTGCTTATGCAGTCGGCCAAGGAGCTGTACGTACTGCGTACTGCGTACTACGACGTGTGACGTGCAATGGAGTGCGACTGAGTCTGCATCTGTTGAGTGTGTTGAGTGTTAAGTGCGTTGGTTGGTTGGCTGGTTGGCTTAGTGCTGGTTGCAGTGTTTGGCGTGTTGCGGCGTGGTGTCTTTGTGTCTTTGTGTCTGGTCTCGACTCTTTTTGCTGTCTGTCGTTGTCTGGCGCCTGTTTGTGTTGCGGCGACGTATTGGAGCGTCTCGTGGGTCAGGTTGGATGCGGTCGAGACGAAGTGTGTCGTGTGGTGTCGTGCGGTGTTTCGGACTGATGAAGTGGCGTGACGTGATGCTAGTGGTGGTGCCGTGGTGGCGCGGCAATGTGTGGTGGTGTATGGATTGTGGTGTGTGGTGTGTGAGCTGCACTCTGCTTGGCATGCGCAGGGCTCGCAGGACTCAGGACTGACTGACGTCGCTATTTCTCTGTGCGTCTCTGTGTGTTTGTTTGTCTGCATGTTCGCGTATGCGTTCGCGCGCATGTTCGTGATGCAATAGCGAGAGCTCGGTGCGACTGTCCACAGGCGGCTCGAGCGCAGCGGCAAGCACGGCTTCCACGCTCGAGACGATGCGACCAGACGAGTCTGAGTCCGCGGTCGTGGTGCTCGAAGCTCGCGCGCGCGCAGTGCCGATCTTGCTCACGACGCTGCGGGACGCGAGCACGTGCTCTGTGGTGTTCCGCCGCACCGCGTGCCGCATGATCATGTACGTATCATCCGTGCGTGTGTGCGTGTGTGTGTGATTCAGTGCGCAGTGCGTGTCTGTTGTGAGAGCCTGTGTGCTGCGTGTAGGATTGTCTGACGGACGCACCGATGCACTGATGCACTGACGCACTGACGGACGGACGGACGCACTGTGTTTGTCTGTTTGCCTACGCACTATACGCACTTCACACACAGGATTCTGCTGGAAGAAGCGACTGCGCGACTCGGGTCCGAGAGCGTGGAGGTGACGACGCCGTCCGGTCACGCGTACCTCGGTCGTCGCCAGACAGACCCGCTCTGCGGCGTTGCGATCTGCGAGACCGGATACCCGTTCCTCAAGTTCTTGGGTCAGATGGAACCGGACGCCGCTCGGGGCTCGATCTTCATGATGCAGCAGTCGTTTGGCGATCTCTTGGGCAATGACAGACGCAACAGCAGCAAGAGCTACAGCAGGACCACCACCAACACCACCATCAGCAGCAACACCAACCGACGCACGAGCAGCAGCAACGGCAATGACAATGCCGCCGCCAGCGCCGGGACCAGCGCCAGCACGAGAGCAGGCGACGACCGCTGGTGCGTCGAGCGATGTGACCTGCCACCGCACATCGCCGAGTGCAAGGTGCTGCTCTTCAGCGCCACAATCGGCGACGGCGACCGTGTGTGCTGTGCCATCGCAGCGCTGCGCAGACTGCGCGTGCCTGAAGACTGCATGTGCGTCGTGACGATGCTGTGCGGAGCAGACGCGCTCGAGTCTGCCAGAGCTCAGTTCCCAGGTACGTCTGCGTTTGCGTTGGCTTGCTTACTTGGTTGTGGATGTGTGAGTGTGAGTGAGTGTGTTGTGTACGTGTGTGTGGATGGCATCTTGTAACCATATATCGCGTGCTTGTTGCCTTGCTTGTGTGTCGTGCACTCACTGCACAGGCGTGCAGATCGTGACGGCTGCAGTCGACACGGACGTGGACGCGAGCACGGGCGAGCTGCTCCCAGGTCTCGGCGACTTCCTCGCGCGGTACAATAGCGAGTGAGCGACAGTGGATGAGTGTGAGCGAGTGAGAGAGCAAGGGAGCCTGCACCAGAGCGACTGAGAGTAAGAGCGATTGTGTATGGCTGAATTATGAAAAGTAGTGTGGTCGCATGTTGTGTCAAGCTGTCCGTCGCTTGCTCGGAGACAAGCAGGCGGACACTTACGAACAGCGTGTCAGCTCTTTGGTCACGTGTCCTTGAAGCCAGAGATTGTCACAAATTGTTTGACACATTAATATTGCTGTTTCAATTCGTTTTTTGTAAATATTGCGATACCTCTCACATACAGAAGCCAAGCTTCTTTTTGGCTGAGAAATACCTTGCGTTCACTATACGCGATCGAGGCGAATGATTTGAGATGCATGAGATGCTCGAAAAGTCGGCAATGCAGCATTGTTTGAACTTGATGTTTGTATACACTGTAGCATTCTCATTTGCACCTTGAGCAGTGTTATACTTGCGTACTCTATGAAACGTTCGTAATCGTTAGTCAGTCAGTACGCAGGTGTCCCGATGAGGTTGCCTGGCTCTTCGTAGTAGCACGCGAGGTTTTTCGACCGACCGCGACCGCAGCCCACGCGCGTAGTGGTGCGCCAGACGATCATCGAGTAGTGGCCGTAGTTCATGTAGCTCTCTTGACGCACGATGCGGTCGGCGGGGAACTTGGACTTTTCGCTCCCAAACGCGGCGACAGCGCCAAGACAGTCGGTGCCGCTGTACAGGTTGTTCATCTGACTGTCGGACTGCCCAGGCGTGTTGTGGCCGAAGAAGTTCAGGTCCTCCATGTGCTGAGCCCATGCTGCGCCTTTCGATGCGAGTGCAGCGTCCCACGTCAGTGGTGGCACGCCAACTTCCGCGCGGAGCTTGTTGTGCGCGGCGAGACACGTCACGGGGTCGACGCCAGCCTGAGCAGTGCCTTGACTCGCGGATGGTGTCCGAGATGGAGCAGCAGTGGTGGATTTTGGAGTTGGATACGCTGGAGCAGCAGTGGTCGGCCGTGGAGTTGCACGCGCTGGAGCAGCAGTGGTGGGTCGTGGAGCTGGGTACACTGGGTCGTACTCGGAACCGTTCTCATTGTCGTCCTTGATAGCTGGCGTCTGGCTTGGAGCAGCAGGAGTCGGCTTCACAGCAGTAGCCTTTGTGGGCGTTGGAGTCACAGTCGGCACGACGACAGGAGTCGGTGTGACTGCAGGAGGCAGCGTTGGTGTTGGTGCTGGTGTCTTGGTGATGTTGGTCGTGTTGGCGGTGGGCTTCACATTGCATTTTGTCGTAGTCGTCTTCATAGCCGATGCTGACGACGGAGCAGATGCAGTGAGGACGCCGACAAGAGCAAGAAGCGCGACGCTGGACGTGATCTTCATCGTGGTAAGGAATCGGAGTCTGGATGCGTGAGTGGAGCGTGAGGAGTGCACTGCCGAGACGAGTGGAGTTTGGATTGGGACTCGGTAGTAGTGAGCAAATTTGAGAATGGCGTCCTGCTTCACTTGATCAGAGCAATGCGCGCTGGCGCAACCACGTGCGTCCCACCAGAACTGGCGCTTAGCATCCAGCTGCTGCCTCAGGACTTGCTAGGGTGGTACAGAGCGACGAGAGCTCCTGACAGTGACGCAGTGCTGTGTCGACCGTCAAGTGCCTCTTCCGCGGAGCCAGCTGTAGACCGCGCAAACGCACACAGACAGCAGTTGTATTCACAGCACTCGATGTGCCTCAGCGCACATTGTTGTCTTCTTGTGGCTCAATGAACAGATGATCCGACTGCTGCGCCGAAACCACGTGGCAGCGCTGCTCAAGTTGAGCAGCTCAACTGCACCAAAGAGAGCTCATTTGCCGAGATAGGATGGCGCTCATGGGTCCTTGAACAGCTCGTTTGATCGAGGCACGTTCACGACATGAACAACATCGATTGTGTCTTGTGTGCGATGCGAGCCCAATACCGCTCCGCTTACATAGCACAGCGCCGCTCAACGTGAAGCAAGACTCTCACGTGGTCCTTTTGTGTCGCTTGGTCGTATGCTTGCATGCTGAGTCAAACAGCTCCAGTCAGGAGCATCGAAGATGACCACGAGCAACAAGACGCTGCTGTCAAAGCACTTCAAATCCAGTTGGCATTGTTCACAAGCACGCTGCTGTTGTTGAAAGGGACGATCGTTTGCTCGCTCGCATCGCCCTTGCGCACTATGCCATCAGCGCATGTTCCTGATTGCCTGCTTTTGTGCTCGAACAGGCAGCGTATCGACACTTTGGAGTACGCGTATCATCACCATCATCACCATGACTGTGCGCATTGAGGTCGACTGCCTCTGCTTGATCGCGCACGTAAGCGTGATGCTGGCTCTTTGAGGGCACACAAGTCTCAGCAAAACGCTGCTCATGACCTTCTCATCTGCGCTGTTGGCATGCGTGGTGCTCGCTCAATGTAGTGCACTTGGTCTGTAGCTGTTCGTTGTTCGCCTCATGACTTGATGCAAACGACACTGAACACCGAAGTCATGACAATCAAGCAAGTCGGGTGGACAACGTCGCCTTGGATTCGAGGCAACAACAAGCTCGACGCGAGGCACATGGACACACGAGCAGCTTCGTCATCGACTCTGGCACTCCATTACTCTCCTCACGTCTTGGAAGCACTCAACGGAAGCAGAGCAGTCTGTCGAAAGTGACTTTTGCATAAGAAATCGCAACAATCACGTGATTGAAACAAAGATTTTTAGGCCAATCAGTAACGAACAAAATCAGCAAAACTACAATTCGGGTTCTGTCCAAAATCCATAAATTTTATAAATTTTCAACAATTCTAGTTAAATATCTGAATTTAGTTTAGATATTTGACTTGAATTGTTGATAAATTTGTTTTGTAGTTTAGTATGCGCGAGCCATTCGAAGTAATGCCACACTATACTTAAACTTGCGCCACTGACGACTCACTCTGTGTGTGCCCGCTTCCGTGTCGCGCGATCTTGTGTACTCTCCACTCTGCTCAAGCAGCCCGATAATGTGACCGTGCTCTTCGTTTTGCCGAACCTTGGTCCACAGTCCATTGCAAAATAATGATTGTGTAAGCGATTGAACCAGTCAAAACACACTTTATTTCAGTATGTAAAACTGGCATTCTATTTGTCTATGTCTATGTGTACGTGTCGACTTTGACAGATCGTGTGAGCCTGTGTGGGATGGATATATTAATATATATGTATATATATTCGATAGCAACAGCAGCTTTAAATTCTCAAAGCAAGCCTCAGTGAGCACTGAGATACTGTAGTGACATTACTTCTTAATGTCACTGTACTCGAATGAAATGGCTACCCCGCCTCGCGCTCTTCTTGAATTGCCTCGATGAACTAGCAAGAACAGTACCATAGAGTCTACGTGTGTGTCGTGATGATGGATGTGTAAACGCAGAATATCGGCATGTTCAATTCAAGTACTCCTACTGCTACTACTCACTGCCTGTAGCGATGCAACTCGCGACACTATTCGGCTAATTTTGTGGCGCCATAATGATCCGTTTCTGACTCATCATTGACACGAGCAACGTCAATGATTCAGTGTGTATCACCATATGTCACATACCATCTGTCGAGACGGCTGGATGCCTCAGCGCCTCTGAACGAGTGATTGTGTGTGTGAGCGGTAGCGTTGAAGTCGGGAATGGTCTGCGAGTCGAAGAAATTCTTCATCGCACTGCTGCATATTTCACCACAGGTCAAACGGTTCAGGTAGTCATGCGACTCGTAATCGCCTTCATCGGCACGCGTTTCCTGCAAGACGACGTGGGTTGGGCCGCTTTGAACTGCTAGAAAACACTTTATCATTCGATAGCTCAGCCTTTGAGGGGCTACGTACATTCTGCGTAAACATTTTGATCGGCGACGGTCGGTGCGGTTACACAAATATAGATCACGTGATTGAAGACATTGCGAGCACGGAAGAATGTGTTGGGAACCCAAACAGCAAGCATGATGCTCAATATCTGCACACACCGATCTGGCTAAAGCACGCTAGCACGACTTTGTTGAGTGACTGAGCCATCCTGTTAGTCAAGTTTCTCCGTCGTTTCAGTTGCTATCTGCGTCGTTAGCTGCGTCGTTTGTGTGTGTCATTATAAATGAGTAGAGCTGCTAGGTATGGCCTTGGCTGGCCCGTCTCACATTACTCGGTACGACGTCGCACAAAAACGCACAACAGAGTGACGAGTTTCGTTTGTGGCGAAGCGCTCGCATCGAAAACAGTGTGCGCAGCGACAAACTTTCGCCGAGTGCTGCGAAGCAGCAGCAGCGCGCTCCTCTTGCAGATGCCCGCATGCCAATGGGCGACCTTGCAGCCAATTGCAAACCAGCTTTATGCTAGGTTTTGTATGGCATAGCGCGAGCAAGCTAACTCCACCAGAGCTGACTTGATTACCGCATGATTACGTCATCAGGTCGAGGTTTTAGGTTTAGCTAGCAGTCGGGTGAGGTTTTTCGGTATTGCCTAGGTTTTTAGGGTTTAAGGGTTAGCCTAGCACTCGCACCTAGGCGGGTTGCACTTAGGCGAGTCGTTCGTAGGAGAACTAGAGCTAGCTTGCGCTGGCTCCCGCCACACTATAAAGCCAATCAGTAGTGTTTTCTCCTCCAACCGCTCAAGTCTCTCGCCTCCCTCTCCACCTCCTTCTCCTTCAGAGCTCTTGCGACAAGCAGCCTGTAGCACGCTGCGTTGAAGAGCGGAGAAGGTACCAGGTTCGTGTGCGTGTGTGGTAGCTAGCCTGTACATACATAGCGCGCCTGTGTGAAAGTGTGAGCGTCCGACCCAGTGTGAAGAGAGTATACGTGAAGAATCCCTTTGTGCCTAGTGCATTCGATAGTACGTTTTGGCACGCCCAGGCGTGCATCCACCATATTACATTGACCGGTGCCAGGGTTGGGCACTGGCGGTGTGTAGTGTAAAGTGTAAGAGCCAGCGTACCAACTAGAGTATGAGCGTAAAAGCCATTGTCCAGCAAGAGTGTTAGCGTAAGAGGTTGGTTGACCCAGCAGAGTGCAAGTGTAAGAGCCAGTGAGCCAGCTAGAGTGAACGCGTAAGAGCCCAAAGTGGCTAGCCTTTGCTTGACCTAGGTCGTTTTGAGGAGTTGTCCTGCGACCTAGGTAGCGTGCCAGTGTTTGCACGCGAGTGACCGCCAATAGTAGTGGCGAAGAGCCCCTGTGTGCTAGGGGGCTGTACATAATTACACACACAGCAGCCTCACCTTCCTTCAACGTCCAACCTAGCTAGCTAGCTCTGTTGGACACGAAGTGTTGGAACCAGCGTAGCCTACACACTAGCAGCTCAACTGTCCAGATCTGAAAGAACTGACAGAGGGGATCGCAGTGTGAGCAGTCTGACTACAAGAGCTAGGTGTGAGAAGTGTGCATACACGTCGTTCATTCAGTGTGGACCGCGCACTTCCTAGCTCGCCCTAAGTCCAGCGCTCTCCCATCGCTTTGGACCTAGGCTGTTGCTGAAGGCCGGAAAAGGCACGTCACTTCTTCACACGTTACGCTTCCGCGCCACCAACCTATCAGCGCGCTACGCACTCAGTAAGTGTTGAAAGCTCGCAAATGAGGTGACTTCCTATGGCAGATCTGTTGAATGGCTTTATCAAGCTGGAGAGACGCTATTGTTTGTGGTGTGACGTCTCAGCCAAATCGATCGATGAAAAGAAAATGGGGGGGGTTCGAATTGTGATACATTCGATTCCGATCTCTAAATGTTAAAAGAATTAGGCTCAAAAAGCAGTATAGTATTGATCTCACAGCAACACAATATGTAAACGTCATAATCTATTGTCCAGCACTTTATCCACAAGTGGTCTATTGTGTCACGGGGCGAGTGTCCTGTGGATTGGACGTGGCAGGGGCATTATTGAGCCCTTGCACCACAAGCCACTCCCAGAGCATGCCACTTGGGGTTTTATCGCCGTGAGCGGGACAACGCTCTCGCGCATGAGGATTTAGTAGAAGCCGTCGATCATATCGATGCCGCTGAAGATCGTACTGCCCGCCATCGAGTCCAGCACCATGTCCTTAGGAGGTATCGGCGTTCGCGCCGGTACAGTAGCATCGTTGAGCTTGTTGAAGGCATGGACGATGCGCCAGCCGCCGGTCGCCTTCTTCACGCAGAACGTCGGACTGAAGTACGGTGACGTGCTCTCGCATACATGGCTGGCAGCACGCCGGCCCTCGAAGAAAGCGTCAATAACTTCAACCTGATCACGCGGGAGTGGCCACTGATGCGTCACGCAATACTTCGTGCCCGGGATGAGGTTGATTTCGTCTCGAACTCCTCCGTCGGCTGGCAGAACAGGAGGGATCTTGTCTGGGAAAATGTCTGTACTCGCGCGCGAGCGCGAGCACTGGGTTTTGTTCTTCTCCAGATCGTCCCAAGACTGCGCCTCCAAGCGCTCTTCGCGCGCCGACTTCGGTTCAGCACCTGGCGGACGCTCACCAGATGCATCGGGCACGGTGAGGCACAGTTGTTCAATCTCGCTGCGTTTGACGTCGCGGAGAAGGGTCTTTCAGCTCACCACTGGAAGTTTCACGATGGAGTCCGCATCGCGAGGCGGGCTCACGACCTTGCTCTCGAACTGTGCTGGGTCGTATCCGGTGGGGTTGGCAATGTTGATCGTCTCGTAGACAGGGACCGGAACCGACGGCCAAGCAGGAAGCGCCATAGGAGAGCTCTCGCGTCGTTGCGACTTCAGACCAGTCGCAACATCAGGAGATGGGGGTCGCTGCTCTACGTTCGTTACGCGTGCCGCTACTGGCGTGGGAGGAGCCCGTACGACTTGACGATCGCGCGCGCCGGCCGCTGCGGGTGCGCTAGAGGGCGGCGTGGATGACTGACGCGGGGTGCGAGCCACTGTTCGCACAGGAGGAGATCATACACGGGCCACTGCCGGTGCTGCCGCTCGAGGCGTCGTCGTTTTCTCTTGCTGCGCCGCTCGCCCTTGCGGCAGCGCCTTGATCACACGCACAGGAGCCACTGCTCGTCCGCGACGCACCGTGAGCAACTGCTCAGGCGTGGTTTGTTCTCTCCCAGGCGCGGTTTGTTCTCTCGAGAGCCGCTGCTCCACCGAAGTTGCGCATGTCGCGTTGTACAAGCAGTGCACGGAGGGCCATCACTCTCTTCGCACGGTGCAAGTGTCGTGAAGTCTAGATCCACGAGTGCGACATGCGGCCAATTTCTCGCGTCACTGTTCAAACAGGCGAGCAGCACGTTGACATCGATGCCATGCGACTTGACTGTGCGATTCAGCCAATCGACGTTGGGTTGGTGCCGTGCAAGCCACGGCATCCCAAAGATGCAGTCAGACGAGCCGCCCAACTTGATCACGAGGAACTCGTCGCTGCCGACAAAGCCGTCGAACGCGTAGGAGAACGTGTCTGAGCGGCGTGGAAGTGTACACGGCTCACCGTCCGCGTACTTGACAGTCATGCCGTCGGGTAACTCGTAGACCCGAGCACGAGGCGGGAGGAGGCACAGACTGGCTGCGGGCACGAAGTTGTTCGTCGCGCAAGAATGTAGCAGTGCGCGGAGCGGACGCTTCGCGCCGTCGACGTGTAGCTTGAGCACGATCAATCGACTGTCGCTGCTGGAGGTGGTGGAAAAGAGCTGCGCATGCAGCGTTGTGGAGCTCGTGAGAAGCTCGCCACCAGGGGGTACGTTCCGCTCGGTTCGCTCAGTAAGGCGCTCCGCACCTACTAGCAGTTCTCGTTTTTTGGCTGCGCGCGCTCGTTGGCGTCGACGATCGCAAGAACTGGCGCTGGCGCACGGCACACTGCCTCGCGATGGCCGGGTTTGCGACAACGGTAGCAATCATGCTGCGTCGTCAAACGGTTGCGAGGGATCGAGGCTATTGCATGGAGGCTTCTGTGGTAAAGTGAAGGTGAGACTCCCCATGCTTTCACCACTACCAAGCTCTTCAGATCTACAGGAGCTGCAAAAGACGACACGAAGATCACCAAAAGAGGGTAAGTTCTGTGCCGATCAGTAGTTTGCGCAAGTTCAAGCTACCGATGATGTCATCAATCGAGCTGGTGACGCGGTCAGAAGTGATGATCTAGCGTCATCGAAGCTACTGCTAGTGTTTGGATGAGGAAAGTGCTTAACGAAGTAATTCAGTCCGCTTTTTTGCCTTTGGAAAGCAAGTGCCTCGCCTCTCTACCTCGCCGACGCCGCGCGTTCTGCCCGTCCGCCTCGTACGCTCCGCACGCGCGACTTGACCAAGCTCACCTCCGTGCCCGAAAGGACGGCACATTAAACCGCCGCAAGGCGAAGACAAATCGGCTGATCCGATCGTAGAAGATCGTGCTCGCTTCATTTGGGGAAGCAGCACACGCGCGCTGGACGATCGCCGCTCCCGCGCCAGCTTTGTGGTTCCCGACCGATCGCACGCGAAGCGATCCGCCGAAAAGCGACCGCGTGGTTCGACCGCCACGCTCGCTACGACTGCTACGAGCCTTTCGACCTCGTGGCCAAGAGTCCCCTAGCCAAAGCGGATCGAAGTATCTCCGTGAGGCACGCGCGTCTGGCGACGCGCATTCGAGACGCCACTCAACGACGACACCTCCAACACGCCGGTGAAGCGATCCAGACGCGCGAGCGACTGATCGGTACACGACGGAGCGCCTGAGCACCTGAACAAGAGAAATTTTCCTGTGGTTTTACCACACTTCAACGGAGTCGATCGCCATCGGCACCGGACCGTGGTCGACGCGACTCGCGCTATAGTGGCTACCCGCAGCAGTCACACTGTAATCTTCACGAAGAGAGATACAGGTACAGGCGCCGTTGGCCGTCGTTCATGCCGGCGATGAACATGTGGACCTGAGTGGCCTATCGATCGGCGCCGTGATCACGCACGACGCGAGGTGGCGCGCGCTGGATGTAGTCGCGCATCGTTACGCGACACTGCTTGAACGACAGGAACGCCGAGTGGTGTTGCATCACGTCCTGCTGTGGCTCGAACGCCAACCGCAGGTCCGCCTTAAGCGTCTCGAGTGTCGGTAAACAGTCGGAGTCAGCCACGAGCCGACCCAGTGCCCACTTCTTAGCCCTGCCACTGAGCTTGGAGAGAGGAAGTGGGTGCGTGCCGACTCGGACGTGAGCTAGCGAGCGTGGATGGCAATGTCCACCTCGCACAGCCATCTGTTGAGTGCCAGGCGCGCTGGTGCTTCGCCGGGTAACTGCTGACGTCGAGTTTGACGACGTCCTTTGAGGAGCCCGCGGAAGTTGTAGCTCGACGACGGGCTTCGTCGAGCTCGCGGACCATGTACTCTTGCACCGCCAAGCGTTGCTGACCCGCGGTCATCGCGGAGAGCATTCCCGCGACGACAATGATGCTGGAGGAGTCGGCGAGGCGGCGTAGCGCGTCCTACTCGAACGACATGATGTGGCTGAAGTCGCTATAGCTCAGCGACTTCCCACCCATGCTGGTGATGGAGAGCGTGCTCATCTGGGTCGTAAACGGGCTACGAGTTGCTACCGTGTGTCACGAAGCGAGTGTCCCGTGACTTGGTCACACACGTGGTCTTACGGGGAAGCGCTGGGAGCGAGCATAGGATGAGAGCTGTGCTCGATCGGGTATTTTCAACTCTGAGGTCTTTATTACTGAACATACAATAGTGATGGAACTGAGGGAATCCTAACCTAATAGAGGCCTACTGGTTAGACCCAGCCTCACTAATCAGAGGGCACTAAAATGGGTGACCACTGTGCTGCTCGTACCTGTGGCCCCGTTACATATTAATGAGATGGGAGTCGATGGGAGCAGAAGTTCAGTGTACAGAGCTGTGAGGGGCATGCTGTGCACGTCGAAGCAGCTTCGCATCCAAAAGGTCAGCGTGACAAACAGCGTAAATAAGGCTAAGCGCGTGCATGTTGCTCAGCAGCAGAGCGAGCACATCGATCGTGGCGACATGAGCGTCTACTAAGACGAGACCAACTTCAATTTGTATTTTTCACGGAGAAAAGCTTGGTTTCGTCTTGGAGAGCGTGCTGTTGTGGAGTTGTTGCAAAGGCAAGGACTTGCACGTGCAAGGAGACATGTCTGTCGGCAGGGTGTCGTGCTGCTTCGCGCGCACGAAGGCTTCATCGGGATGGACGAAAAGGCCCTGTTCATTGCAGACCTGGTGGTCGCTACGCCGCGCTCGCAAGAGTATGCTGAACTTGAGAACAGTACACAAAATCGTCATTGTGACCGACAACGCGCCTATCCATAGCGAGTTTGAGCGCAAAGCAAGAGAGCTGTTTACTGCGGACGGCATTGTCAATGGTGGGTAGCCCATTATGTAACCGGACGTGCCCGAGTTACGCAGTACCTTTGCGAGGAAGCATGTGTGAACACCTTCAGCAAGGATTCCAGTCACTAAGACGGAAAGCAAACAAGACACTTGGTTTGAGTGCTCTAAATTGTAACTATTCATTTGAGTCGGATGTGCGGCTCCACCCTTTGGTGTGAGCCTTTAGATCTAAGTATGCAATACTAAATCTAAGTCAACTAAAATGTGGTTGGCGCTGAGAGTCCAAGTTCACTGATTGGCTAATATTCTAGGATATCTACCAATTAGAGCCGCCGCCAATGAAGGCCGGTCTTAAAAGAAGTGCGTGAGTTGTAATTCCGCAAGGCTGGGTTATTATCGGATAACTCCAGCTGTGTACCCCGTTGCAACAGCGGTCTGGCTTGTTTTGAGTGCTTGCATTTGCATACGAGGGAAACCGCGCCCCGGATCGGCCTAACCCCTTGATCAGCCCGGGGTATGAAGTGTTGGATGCAAGATCTACATCCGCTATATTTTGTACGCAGACAGGTACTCGTGGTGAACGATCACCACAGATGTAACAGAGCTGCTGTGCTAAGTACGAGTGAGCACAGGAGAAGCCCGAATAGTGGCCTCACCTGATTTCTGACGACCCTGGTCGTCCTATCAGAGAGCTCACTAATTAGGTTAGCTCCCCCACTTTCATCACTATATAAGATCTAAATGAAAAAATCTCAGTTGAAAATACCGAGTTCAGCGCAGATCTCCTGCGCTTCACCCAACCGCTTCCTCGTAAGACCTCGTGCAAGCTACGGTCACGGAGCACACCCCCGTGACAACAGACGACCGTCTCACGACTCGAGCGACGTTCAACGAGTCTTCTGGTGTCTTCTGTCCGCCGCCGCAAAGACAGCAGGTGCGTAGCAACAACGTGCTTCATCCACCCCGAGAAGCCGACAAAGTCGAGCGTGAGATGTAAAACACAGCCACTGTCTCGTATGCTTGCGTTGAAAGCATGAACAGCGAGACAGGCAAATAAATTTAAGGCAGCCATTCTACCTTGATTTCGTTGAACCATCGCACGAGTTTCTCTTATTGATCCTTGCAGCTCCTTCGACGTAGCGGTAGATCTGACGTCGATTGATGTTGCTAGGGCTCGGCTGAGCCAGAAAACAGTTCCTTCTGCAGGAAGGAACTGTTTTGCAGAAGCCATGCCTTTCACTTCCACCAGACCAATTGCGTTCAGCTACTCTTCGTGCGACACCGAGACACGCTTGAACGCCGAGATAATCGGTGCTTGCAAACGCAAGCACCTGTCTGGTTTTGAATGTTGTTAGTGTCCGTGAAACTTGTTGCTGCTACATAATGAATTTTATTGACCAACATGGTCCACTGAAAGTATATTTTAAATGACTGAAAAAATATTTTTTGTGGACCATGTTGGTCAATAAAACTCAAATCTATTTTGATAAATAGTTTTGATATGTCGCAAAATAGTTTGTAAACCACGACAAAAACCAATACAAAACGTTGTATATACTTGTATTGATTCATACATTTATCCACCATAATCCTAAAGGGTTTTACTAGCGTACTCTATGTATGTATACTAGAGAGGGTTACCTCTCAACGACATGAGGCCATCCGCGTGTCCTCTAGAGACATTCTATTGCTTGCTGCACGACCAAGATCGGCTCTTTGTCGTCCCTGAAGCTCTTGCTCAAGACCTGCTGCCAGACATTGCTGCAGCCGTGGTGGCACTTGAGTCTGCATTCACTGTGCTGCTCAAACAAACCCTCGAGTGTATAGCAAACGCTTTTCGATACGCACTGTGAAGTGAGCTCATTCACTCTCGGTTGCGCTTCGTCGCACACGATCCCGTTTGTCCATCCAAGTGTTGTTGTGGCAGTTGGAGCTGCTCACTGCTCGTCACTCCATGCAATGACTGTCTGGTGCTCTTGCTCTCGCATTCTTTGACT